>JBAGKK010118271.1:0-20938 GCA_037177015.1 Euceroptres primus
TATAATATATCAGGAATATCAGGAATAAAAAATTCCTGAGACTGTACTTGAAAAGAATAGTATTTATTTTTGAAGGACCCTGGGAGTGACAGGAAATTGGTAAACAGGACACGTGTTTCCAGAATGTTTTTTTAAATAATTCATGCGAGACACGCCATCGTGCGTTCTTGTCATCGCAATCGCGTTGTAAACTAAAAGAATCGAATTTATTCCAAATTTAAATTTCGGAAGTATTTAACAAAGCAAAGTTTAGTTTATAACTTGGCTAATAGTTCCCCTAACAGGTGCCAATATCAGTTCTCCTAATATCGATTGGAAATAATCATCCTGTTTTCATTTTTTTCTCTAGAAAACACAGTTACGAAGAATTGCTTTTATTTTGATTATTCTTCAAAATCCCATCAGGGGAACATGATCACCAAAGTGGTTTTCCTTTTACCCCTCAATATACCATCAGGGAAACTTCTATTCTTATAGTGATTCTAAAATGCGTCAGTGGAACATGGGATCCCATTAGAGGTACATGGGATCCCATCAGGGAACACATGATCTCATCAGAGGAACACAGGATACCGTCAGGGAACATAGGACCCATTAGGGAAACATATGACCCATCAGGAAACATATGGTCCATCAGGGGAACTTGTGACCCATCAGGGGAACATAGGTCCCCATCAAGGAACATAGGACCCATCAGAGGAACATAGGTTCTCATTAGGTGAACGTAGGTTCCCATCTGGTGAACGTAGGTTCCCATCTGGTGAACGTAGGTTCCCATCAGGTGAACGTAGGTTCCAATCAGGTGAGCATAGGTTCCCATCAGGTGAAAGTAGGTTCCAACCAGGTGAACGTAGGTTCTCACCAGATGAAAGTAGGTTCCCATCAGGTGAACGCAGGTTCCCATCAGGTGAACGTAGGTTCCCATCAGGGAACGTAGGTTCCCGTCAGAGAACACAGGTTCCCATCAGAAAACATAGGTTCCCACCAGGGATCATAGGTTCCCATAAGGGAACATGGAATACCATCAGGGGAACATAAGATCCCATCAGGGGAATTCGATTCAACCCAAGATATTCGCTCCGATTTTGATTATTCTTTCACATTGTATCAGGAAAACCAGGACAGGAATGCATCAAACTTAAAAAAAGGCAAAAGAACCGGAAGGGTGAACTGCACATAGGGAAGGGAAAATTTCCGATTAATTACGCCCTCATTCGCGCCCCAAGAGTATCCCCTTCAGCGATGCATTGTCGATATTGACATTTGCCTTGCGCCTTTTCTGAGGAAGAAAAATGAGGGTGGGAAATCAGGAAAGAGGTGGAAAATAAAAAGAATAGAGAAAGAGGCTGTTCACACTCCCCTGTCTTTGGAGCGTGTGCTTATTGACTACATGTCTATGTAGAATACGTTTGCTAGCTGGTGACAGGTAGAAAGGTGGCATATAGATAGGTAGGTTGGTAGGTAGGTAGGTTTATAGGTGCGTACGCAAATGAGAAGGTGGGAATGATCATGCAAGCAAATTAGACAATAATCGTTCACGCATGCAGTCTAAAGGGGACGTTTTCCACCTCGAACCTTGATATTCATTGGCCCGAGAGATTCTGATGCTCAGATAGGGATTAAAGGCTCTTGCAAATATAGATGTCGATATTCGTTGTATTGAATACTAAAAGTAACATCTATTTTTTATTATTTTATTTGTGGATTAATGTATTTCAAGATTGATTAGGGGAATATACTAGTTTTTAAAATTATATTAGGGGAACGCGATCATACAGGAGGAATAAAGATATTTTGTTAATATTTTATTAGAGGAATATAGAAGTTTTCGAAATTATATCAGGGGAACATGATCACAAAGGAAGTATTCGACTTTATATGGATTTTTGGTTAATATTAGGGGAACATAGTAGCTTTCGAAATTATATCAGGGGAACACGACTACAAAGGAGGTATTCGACTTTTTGTAGATGTTTTATTGATATTATATTAGGGGAACATAGTAGTTTTCGAAATATCAGCGGAACACTTTATGTGGATGTTTTGTTAATATTATATTAGAACACAGTATTTTTCGAAATTATATCAAGGGAACACTTTATGTAGATGTTTTGTTAATATTATATCAGGGGAACATAGTACTTTTTGAAATTATATCAGGGGAACACTTTATGTGGATGTTTTGTTAATATTATATCAGGGGAACACTCTATGTGGAATTTTTGTTAATATTATATTAGGGGAACCTAATATTTTTCGAAACTACATCACGGGAACACTTTATGTGGATGTTTTGTCAATCTTATATTAGGGGAACATAATAATTTTCGAAATTATATCAGGGGAACACTTTATGTGGATGTTTTATCAATATTATATTAGGGGAACGTAGTTTTCGAAATTATCTTAGGAGAGCACTTTATGTGGATGTTTTGTATTATATTAGGGGAACATAGTAGTTTTCGAAATTGTATAAGGAGGACACTTTATGCGGATGTTTTGTTAATATTATATTAGGGGAACCTAATATTTTTCGAAACTACATCAGGAGAACACTTTATGTGGATGTTTTGTCAATATTATATTAGGGGAACCTAACAGTTTTCGAAATTATATCAGGGAAACACTTTATGTGGATGTTTTGTCAATATTATATTAGGGGAACGTAGTTGTCGAAATTATCTTAGGAGAACACTTTATGTGGATGTTTTGTATTATATTAGGGGGACATAGTAGTTTTCGAAATTATATAAGGAGGACACTTTATCTAGATTTTTTGTTAATATTATATTAGGGGAACCTAATATTTTGCGAAATTATATCAGGGGAACACTCTATGTGGATGTTTTGTCAATATTATATTAGGGGAACGTAGTTTTCGAAATTAACTCAGGGGAACACTTAATGTGGATGTTTTGTATTTTACTAGGGGAACATAGTAGTTTTCGAAATTATATATGGAGAACACTTTATGTGGAGTTTTTGTTAATATTATATTAGAGGAACCTAATAGTTTTCGAAATTATCTCAGGGGAACACTTTGTGGGGATGTTTTGTCAGTGTTATATTAGGGGAACGCAGTTTTAGAAATTATCTCAGGGGAACACTTTATGTAGATGTTTTGTATTATATTAGGGGAACATAGTAGTTTTCGAAATTATATAAGGAGAACACTTTATGTGGATTTTTCTTAATATTATATTAGGGGAACCTAATAGTTTTCGAAGTTATCTTACGGAAACACTTTACGTGTTTTGTTGTTATTATATTAGGGGAACAGTATCCCAAAACTTTATTTTGATTCTTTTTCCGAATTTTTTAGGAATTCGCTTTCTTCGTGACTTTCTTTTCGAGATTGTGTCAGGGGAACAATTTTCAGGGCAATTTTTGGCCACTTCTTGGAATTTTTAAAAAGAAAAAATGCTGGCTTTTAAAGTCCAGAAGCCGTAGTTAATTAGAGACGTGTCGACCAAAACCTTCTCCGGAAATTGAACGTGAGTTATCTTGAGTGGCTAAAGTGTCTCATGAAGGCCGAGGTTACGCAAAATTAGTCTTACAAAGTAATGACTGCTAATTAAAAAAAAAGAATATTTAATTTTATTACTATTATTTTTTCTATTCTTCTATTTTATTTTAGATAAAGTAATAGTGAAGAATAATAAGTAATAATAAATAATAAGTGAAGAATAATAAACAAAATATCTAAAAAACAAACGATAAGTTTTTTTTACTATTTAATTGCAATTTAATATAAAATATTATTGTTATCAAGAGTCAATATAATCCCTCACTGATTTTTCAAAATTATTTACAAATTTTAAAAAAAAGTTTAATTTAATAACAAAAGCAATTTATATTATAAATTAAATATAAATTCGAAGGAGTTAGGAATTTAAGAAAACCGTCTTTTCGAGTTCGCTGACTCCCGAGTCGGTAATTTAATTTTGTGAAGAACGCGAGTGCGAAAAGAAATCAATTTTCTCTCATTTCACACCACGCACATGCGTAAATCCAGATTCCTAAAGTCGGTAAAGAAGTTGCGAAGAGCTGCCAACGAACCGAGAACTAGAGCCATCTGCAGGCAAATTTCAGTATTTTTGGTCCAACCCTGACTCTCCAAGATAAAACAGTTTTCTGTTATATTTTTTTAACTAATTAAAATTTCTCCACAAAAATGTAACAAATAATTAATAATTCATTTTATTTCAACTCTATTCGTTTTTAAAATCTTAGGTGAATATTTACAGGAGTTCTAAGTTCTATTTTACATATTAATTAATATTAAAAAACGAATTATTTATTTTTATTTTTTAAGAGTTTTTTTAATTAGGTTTAGAAGGTTAATTGGAGTTTTCTTGGCCGGATACGAATTCAGTGCGATGGCCATGCACGTTTTACTTTTATTACTGGTTCTATTGAACTTAACGAGGGCAATTGAGATGATATGGAAGCCTTGATTTTGCGATAGAGCGTTCAGCCGATAACGCTCTCCTGCTAATATGGCAGTAAAAAAAAAGAAAAAAAAAGAAGAAAAAGAAAAAAAAAAGAAAAAAAAAGAAAAAAAGAAAAAAAAGAAGAAAAAGAGAAAAAAAAAGAAAAAAAGAAAGAAAAAGAGAAAAAAAGAAAACTACTTACCAAGAGGGTTCTTGACTCACGGTTAATATTTTTTTTCAGGCTTGTACTCTTCAAGTTTTATAATAGAACTTATATAATAGCTCCCATTTAAAGGACAATTGAAGATTTGTTCTTTTCTTGTTACAGCACTTATACAACATGCAAACTGGCGAGGGAGCATTCAGGGAAAGGGGCAGAGGTCGAGGAAAGGGTGCAACGAGGGTGAGTTGATTATTCTTGATACTTGATTATTACGCCTAATTTCACGCAGTACTTCGATTATAAAAAATTCTGCTTAATTGGAATTTTATTAGGAATTTAATTTTTGAAAAAGAATTTCAATTTCGGTTAATTACAATTTTTTATACTAGTCATATATTTTATTTTCTGCAGGGAACTTGTTACTAATTTATTTTCAATTTATTTGTTATTATTAATTTACTTATTCACGTAATTAGGAAATAATTAATTAATTATATCTTAATTTTAATTTGGGGCAAATTTGAAGTTAATGCTCTTAATGGAAACAAGTTTGTCAGGGTTATATGGGTCTGCATCTTAATTTAGCTGGACCGCTGTTGCGATAGTGGATAATATTAATCTCACGTTGATGTCCCTGATTGCGTTACTTACGGTGGATAAATTCAGTTGATCAGTTGTAAACAGAGTGACGTAAATTGTGCCAATGAACTCATAAGTCTTGCATATTTATGACTCATTGAGTTCAGAAAGAAAGATTATTTTGTAAAGAAGCACGTCCTGGACTTTTTCAGGAAAACTACATTTCTAAAAATTCTAATAATTCATTTCATTTTATTTTATTTCATTTTGTTTCATTTTATTTCATTTCATTTCATTTCTAAAAATTCATGTTATAATTCATTCATATAATCAGGTTCTTCTAATATAAATAATATGTACCTTGATTTTTTGTGCATCGGCCGGACCTATTGTGCAATAGTCGGACGTATTGTGCACCGATCCGAACAGTTGCACATTTGGTCCGGCCGTTGCACAACTGGTCCGACCGTTGCACAACTGGCCCGGCCGTTGCACAACTGGTCCGACCGCTGCACAACTGGCCCGACCGCTGCACAACTGGCCCGACCGTTGCACAATTGGCCCGACCGTTGTACAATGGGACAGAAGCCCAAAAAAGTAAAAAAACCTGGCCAAAGTCAAGATAGATGACAAATAGATGACAGATAACTTTTAAAAAGAGTTAATGAGTTTACATTTAACCTCCTTGGAGATCATGTTTCCCTGATGGAATTTTGAAAAAAAAAATCAAAATAAAAATGAATAAAATTTCTAACGTTCTCGAACGTAAGACAAAATCGTTTCATCTTGAACTTGGCTGTACAGAGTTTGAGAACTGATATTAAACAAGGCGCTATTGATCGACGCGTGGTGCGCCTGCCTTTCCAAGCTCTCACCACCGCCATGTTTAAAATTTTCCTGCCTTTAAAGCAGCTTGCGATTCAGCCTCGTCCCTAGTCCAATCTATATATGCAGATCTCCACCCTCCTTCTCGATTTTTAGTCTATTCCAGAGAATTTTGCATTCAGTATTTTTTCCTTTTGCAATTTTTTTTTTATTCCCAGCTTCGAGTTCCGATTCCAGCTCATTGTAATGTGCAGCCCATGTTTTAACCATTTTTTGTTCAGAATGATCAACACACGCCATCAAGTCACCAGATCACCTGATGCTCTATTTTCCTTATAAAATTTAAATTCAGGAAATTTTATTTTTAAATTTAATCATGTAAATTGGAAATGGAGACCTGGGATGTAGAAAATTGTTTAAGGATGGAAAAATAGTTATTAGAAAACTTGGATTAAAAAGTTGGAGCTCATCGTTTTTGACTGAGTTCAACTCGGATGAGTTATCGATTTCTCAATTGCTGAGCGCCACTGGTGCCATCCAATTGCTCCTGGCATGTTCGTGCCAAGGGGTAGTTTTACTTTTTAAAAGTCTGGAAACCAACGATCGTGTTAGAATTCCAAATTTATTCTAGCAATGAATATTTACAAGGAAATTAAAAATTGAAGATTATTAATTGACTATTTATTTATCAATTATTTGTTTTATAGATTGTAAAATTATTTTAATTTAATTTTAATTTTTAAAATTTCAAAAATTTAAGCCAGTCTATATTTGGAGTCACGATGTACAGTTATATAAAAAGATCCGAGGTCGTAGTCACGCAGCACATTATAGCGTCTTTAAAGTGTAAACAAGAAAAACAAGAAGAGTGGAAAAAAAAGAAGACGGGAAATGGAAAGAACAAAGAAAGAATACGAAAGGTCGATAGCTGACCCCGAGTTTCCGTTCGCCCCTCGAAAACTATTCATGGCTCTTTTGCTGTTTTACAAAATGCCAATAGCTCCGAAAAAATCACAGACCTTATAAAAATTTTTTTATTGGAATAGATTTATTACAAATTAATCATTTTTAGAAAACAATTTGATTTGTAATTTATTGGAAAGAATTTATCTTTATTTTAGCATTGTTAGCAATTTATCCTTTTTTCAGACAATTTTAAAGAGTGATTTAAGTGAAAAGGTAAATGCTCGCAAAAGGAGGGTTTATGTGAACGTAAATCGTGTGTGAGCTCGCGTAGTGCTTGGGACCCTCCTCCACAATCCCCACAAACTATACCTCCAAGATCTGTATCTTGTGCATTGTATGTTCCTTGGCATGTAAAAGCTCGAGTCTACACACTCAGGTATCTGTGACTTCTTTTCTTGTTAGACTATTTTCTTCCTCCCTGACTACTATAGCCAATTAAAAATGTTAAGAACTATTAAATTCATTTGATATATTATTATTTTATCTATAACTATTAATAATCTATTATCAAATATCCAAATTGCAGTTAAAACAATTTAAGAATATTTTGAATTAAAAATAAAAGCTGGGTGATCATTACGACTGATTTCTGTTTGATTGCACCGTTGCATAGTTGGCCAGACCGTTGTATATTTGGTTCAATCGTTATACAGTTGATCGAACCGTTGCACAGTTGATCCAACCGTTGTACAGTTTATCCAACCGTTGATAAGTTGATCCAACCGTTGCAAAGTTGATCCAACCGTTGCAAAGTTGTTCTAACCGTTGGACAGATGATCCAACCGTTGTACAGTTGGTCAAACTGTTGCACAGTTGTCCTTACCGTTTCCGGGTTCAGGTAACCGTTTAACAGTTTATCTAACCATTTCCAAGTAGAAGCAACCATTGCAGAGTTGATCCAACCGTTGTACGGTTGATCCAACCGTTACACTCTTGGTCCAACCGTTGCAAAGTTGATAAAATCGTAGCACCCTTGATCCAATCGTTGTAAAGTAGTTCCAACCGTCGTACCAGTTTATCCAACCGTTGCAAAATTGATCCAACCGTTGCAAAATTGATCCAACCGTTGCAAAATTGATCCAACCGTAGCAAAATTGATCCAACCGTTGCAAAATTGATCCAACCGTTGCAAAGTTGTTCCAACCGTTCAACAGTTTATCAAACCGTTGATAAGTTGATCCAACTATTACAAAGTTGATACAACCGTGGCAAAGTTGTTCCTACCTTTGCATAGTTGATCCAACCGTTGTACAGTTGATCCAAACATTACAAAGTTGTTCTAACCGTTGCACAGATGATCTGACCATTGTACAGTTGGCCAAACTGTATTGTACAGTTGTTCTTACCGTTTCCGGGTTGAGGTCACCGTTCAAAAGTTTATCCAACCATTTCCAAGTAGAAGCAACCATTGCATAGTTGATCCAACTGTTGCACAGTTGGTCCAACCGTTGCACTTTTGGTTCAACTGTTGCAAAGTTGATCCAACCGTTGCACAATTGATCCATCCCTTAGAAAGTTGATACAATCGTTGCACACTTGATCCAATCATTGTAAAATTGTTCCAACCATCGCAAGGTCTATCCAACCGTTGCCAGATTGATCCAACTGTTGCTAAGTTGATCCAACCGTTGCTGAGTTGATCCAACCGTTGCAAAGTTGATACAACCGTTGCAAAGTTGTCTCTACCGTTAGATAGTTGGCCAAACCATTGTATATTTGGTTCTATCGTTGTACATTTGATCCAACCGTTTCAAAATTAATCCACCGTTGCAAAGTTTTTACAACCGTTGCACAGTTGATCCAACCGTTGCTAAGTTGATCCAACTGTTGCTAAGATGATCCAACCGCTGCACAGTTAATACAACCGTTGCAAAGTTGTTTCTACCGTTGCATAGTTGATCCAACCGTTGCACAGTTGATCCAGCTATTGCAAAGTTGATCCAACCGTTGAAAAATTGATCCAACCATTGCACAGTTTATTCAACCGTTGCACAGTTGATCTAACCGTTGCACAGTTGATCCGGCCGTTGCAAAGTTGACCCAACCGTTGCAGGTCCCGACCGTCTCCCAGTGGAAGCAACCGTTGCACAGTTGATCTAAAAGTTGCACAGTTGATCCAAAAGTTGCACACTTGATCCAACCATTGCAAAGTTGTTTCTGCCGTTGCATAGTTGATCCAACCGTTGCACAGTTGATCCACCCATTGCAAAGTTGATCCAATCGTTGCACAGTTGATCCAGCCATTGCAAAGTGGATCCAACCGTTGTAAAATTGATCCAACCATTGCACAGTTTATCCAACCGTTGCACAGTTGATCTGACCGTTGCACAGTTGATCTAATCGTTGCACAGTTGATCCGGCCGTTGCAAATTTGACCCAACCGTTGCAGGTCCCGACCGTTTCCCAGTGGAAGCAACCGTTGCACAGTTGATCCAAAAGTTGCCCACTTGATCCAACCGTTGCAAAGTTGTTCCAACCGTTGCACAGCTGTCCTGCTGGCTTCCCAGTGGATGCAACCGCTGCAAAGTTGATCCAATCGTTGCAAAGTTGATCCAATCGTTGCAAAGTTGATCTTGCCATTGCACAGTTATACTGACCGTTTCCCAGGAAAGGACACCGTTGTATAATTCGTCCAACCGTTGCAGAGTGGTTCTGAACGTCATACAGTGGGACCAACCATTGCACAGAGATCCTTTAGTTAATAAATTTTATCTGATAAATAATAAATTAATAAATTGATTCCCCTGACTCAACTATTGCAGAATTTGCAACGAGTTACTAATTCTGAAGAATTTCAATTATCGGTTCGAATCCTCGGAAGTCAACAAAGGTGCTTAAACTGCGATCTTTCAAGCGTTCAATTACGTCAGCAATGGGGTAAAGTTGCCCCTAACACTCGAACAACGATTGGAAGTGGTAAGCGGTTCCTGGAAGCTTCGTTTATTAACGTCGCTGCAACAAGTTGCAGAGCGTGTTGCCCGTTGAATAAGACCTCCCTTACCACCCCAAATCCTACTGCTTCGTCATCCCCTTTCAAGGAAACCGAGCTACCCTCGGTTCTCGATGGTCCCCTCCTCCCCCAACAAATATCGTGCCCACTAACCACTTGTCGTTCAACATGAGCAATTCGAGTTGCTACCATCGCGGTATTCACGTTGGCAAATCTGCTCTGATAGCTTTTGCAGTTTTGGTATTGGATAACTTACATTTAATTCAATAGTTCGAGCCATAGAGGAACTTCTGATTTTGAGTCTCAGATTGATCAAGTTTTAATAATAATCGAATAATAATCTTCTTTGAGGCCATGTTTCCCTGATAGGTCTGTAAAATCATAATATATTCCCCTGATGGAATTTTGGATAAATTCTATAAAATTCCCCCTGATGGAATTTTGGATGAATTCTATAAAATTCCGCCTAATGGAATTATGGATAAATTCCATAAAATTCGAAAAGGGAATTTCCATCTTCCTGATCCTTCATAAAGTCTACATCTTCGCATGAGGCTCCGAGTCTGGGCGATGAGACGAATTAAAAATAGACGGATCGATGCCAAAAAAGAAGTCTGGAGAGAAATGCAAGATAAATGGAAAGTGAAGAAGGGAGATGGAGAACTCAGAAGAAATATGACGAAAACAAAGTTTCGTCGTCGAAGCCCGTATCGCCATGGCTACCCAGCTTGGTTGAAGGGGGAGGTCGTGAGGAGAATGCACCTCGGCGAAAGAGGAACGAAGAGAAAATAGTGGAGACACGAGAAGAGAAAGGGAAAAAGCATTGAAAGTTAAATACAAATTTTTAGAAATGTTAAATATTAATAAAACAAATTTGGCAACTTTTAAGGTAAAAGACCTTGACCCTTTGCTAGCAAAAAAAAAGCTTTACTCAGAGGTCTATATCTCCGCCATTTTTAATTATTTTATAGTAATTTTTGGTATACACATAGTTCAGAAAATGCAAAAAATTCTGTGCAAGTTTTGTTCGAATCGCTTTATTAGTTTCCGAGTAATCCCTTAAGCAACAACGTAGACATTTTCGTAGTCTCAAAATGTAGTACATGTACACCCTTAGTAGTAAAAAGAACATATCTTTAACATTTTCCAATATTTTAAAATAATTTTTGGTGCACATAGAGTTCAGGAAATACAAAAAAAAGATGCCCAAGTTTGGTTTCCATTCCTTTATTAGGTTCTGAGTAATCCCTTAAGCAACAGAGTAGACATTTTCGTAGCCCACAAACTGTTGTACACCCTTCATAGTAAAAAAAGTATATCTCCGACATTTTTCAGTATTTTAAAATAATTTTTGATATACACTCAGTTCAGAGAATGCAAAAAAATCTGTGCAAGTTTGGTTCCAATCCCTTTATTAGGGTCTCAATAGTTCCTAAAGCAAAAGCGTAGACATTTTGACTCGAATTGTAGTACATGGTAGTAAAAATAATATATCTCCGACATTTTTTAATGTTTTGAAATAATTTTAGGTACACATATAGTTCAAGAAATACAAAAAAAGTTGCCCGAGTTTAGTTTCCATGTCTTTATTAGGTTCTGAGTAATCCCTTAAGCAACATAGGAGACATTTTCGTAGCACAAAAACTGTTGTACACCCTTATTAGTAAAAGGAGTATATCTCTGACATTTTTTAATATTTTTAAATAATTTTTGGTATACACACAGTTCAGAGGACGCGAAAAAATCTGTTCAAGTTTGGTTCCAATCCCTTTATTAGGGTCTCAATAGTTCCTAAAGCAAAAGCGTAGACATTTTGACTCGAATTGTAGTACATGGTAGTAAAAATAATATATCTCCGACATTTTTTAATGTTTTGAAATAATTTTAGGTACACATATAGTTCAAGAAATACAAAAAAAGTTGCCCGAGTTTAGTTTCCATGTCTTTATTAGGTTCTGAGTAATCCCTTAAGCAACATAGTAGACATTTTCGAAGCCCACAAACTGTTGTACACCCTTATTAGTAAAAGGAGAATAACTCTGACTTTTTAAAACATTTTTAAACAATTTTTGATATGCAAACAGTTCAGAAAATGCTCAAAAAGATGTGTAAGTTTTCCAATTGTGAGCTTTCCAAAGCCCATAAATTGTTGTACACCCTTCATACTAAAAAGAGTAAATCTCCGACATTTTTCAATGTTTTTAAATAATTTTTGATATACACACAGGTCAGAGGATGCAAAAAAATTTGTAAAAATTTCGTTCCAATCCCTTTATTAGGTTCTCAGTAATCCCTAAAACAACAAGGTAGACACTTTGTTGTCTCGAATTATAGTACATGCTAGTAAAAATAATATATCTCCGACACTTTTTAATGATTTAAAATAATTTTTGGTACACATACAGTTCAAGATAATCAAAAAAAGTTTCCCAAGTTTGATTTCCATGTCTTTATTAGGTTCTGAGTAATCCCTTAAGCAACATAGGAGACATTTTCGTAGCCTACAAACTGTTGTACACCCTTATTAGTAAAAGGAACATATCTCTAACATTTTTTAATATTTTTAAACAATTTTTGATATACAAACAGTTCAGAAAATGCTCAAAAAGATGTTTAAGTTTTCCAATTGTGAGCTTTCCAAAGCCCATAAATTGTTGTACACCCTTCATACTAAAAAGAGTAAATCTCCGACATTTTTCAATGTTTTTAAATAATTTTTGATATACACACAGGTCAGAGGATGCAAAAAAATTTGTAAAAATTTCGTTCCAATCCCTTTATTAGGTTCTCAGTAATCCCTAAAACAACAAGGTAGACACTTTGTTGTCTCGAATTATAGTACATGCTAGTAAAAATAATATATCTCCGACACTTTTTAATGATTTAAAATAATTTTTGGTACACATACAGTTCAAGATAATCAAAAAAAGTTTCCCAAGTTTGATTTCCATGTCTTTATTAGGTTCTGAGTAATCCCTTAAGCAACATAGGAGACATTTTCGTAGCCTACAAACTGTTGTACACCCTTATTAGTAAAAGGAATATATCTCTGACATTTTTTAATATTTTTAAACAATTTTTGATATACAAACAGTTCAGAAAATGCTCAAAAAGATATTTCAGTTTTATTCCAATTCCTTTAATAGTTTCTTAGCAATCCCTTCAGCAAGAAGTCCTTTTCGTCCTTCTCTTCGGATTCACAGTTCGAGTCCTTTTCGAAGTTTCAGACTGTTCTACCCCCTTAATAATAAACCAGAATATAAATTAAAATTGCCTCCTCCCAAAAGAAATACAAGATAAACGAGAGTGATGGAGAGGAGCGAAGAAATATGAGGAAAACAAAGTTTCGTCGTAGTTCGAAGTCCGTATCGCCATGGCTACCCAGCTTTGTCGAGGGGGGTGATCGAGAGGAGAATGCACCTCTCGAGAAAGAGGGACGAAGAGGAACATGGAGGAAAGCAAAGATTCACGAGAGGAGGATTGGGAGAGAGAGGGGTGGGGCAGGGAGTGAAAAAGAGGGAGAGAGAAAGAGAGAAAAAGAGAGAGAAGTGTGGCTGTTGCTGGTGGCAGAAGAGCGAGGGGATTCCATGCCTCCAGCAAGGAAATGTTTATATATCGGAAGAAACGAAAAGCATAGGCGTAGGTGCAGTGGTGGGGGCACAGAGGGGCCGAAATGACACGAATGTTTCCGAGTCTGGCAGACGAAAGAGGCACTAAGGCGCGTACTTGACGCGCCGCGACGGTTGGCAGCACTGGAAACGACCAACCGGGATTCGAGATTCATGGGAAAGAGAGGCGCGGACTCAGAGAGGGATGGAAACACAGAGGGAGGAGATGAAGACGAAAAGAGGATAGAATAGACCGACAAGACCGCGTTAGGATTCGCTCGCGTTCACACGGGAAACGGTCTCCATGCGTTCAGGGATATCAAGTTTATATAAAAATTCAAAGTGAAATTGAATTTGATGTCGCAGGTACACGAGGTGATTTTGAAAATTGTGCAAATCGGTGTTTTGACGATCACGAGACCCACGAGTCAGAAAAGCCGGCTACCGGCTTCCAGACACGAGGGAGGAAGATTTTCGTCGCAAGTGAAGTAGAAAGACTTTTCCTCCTGATTAGAAACGAGGATTTTTGTATTTGGTGGGTGTGGCGAGATTTGAGTGAGGATTTTGGATTTTTTGATTTTTTGGTAGTTTTTTTGTGGATCTTTCGAAAGGTCGTGATCCGAAGACTTTAAGGTCATTTTCCGAGGGAGGAGAGTCAATTGAAAGAGGCGAATTTCAAGGGGCCGGAAGTTTTTATTCAGACCTTTGTCTTGCCTCAAAAGGAGAATATTTAGTTTTTTTTTTTGTAGATTCAAGTGCAGTTGGTAAATTTATTTATTGCTTTAGGTAAATTTTAAGAGTTTATTCTCCAGAGGTAAATTTTTTATGAATCCTGGCCCTGAGTTTTTGAGATATTTAATTCCCATTGGCGTATTTGATGTAGAAGCAATTAATGAAGTTAAATAGAAAGAGATTGAGTCAATTTTTTCCCAGAGGCTACAAAAGAATTTATTTAAATTTCAATTTTGTTTGTATTCAATTTTCCTAATTTATTTTAGACCACTTTAATCATTTATTTTCGTATTTTAGAACTTCTTTCAATAAAAAAATTCTAAAGATAAATTAATTTTCCCAATGCCCAGAAATTTGTCTGAATTGAATGAAAAGTATTGTAGATAAAGGGATTTTTTATTCTGGAAAATAACCACGTGTCTATCCACGTGTTTCAAAACGAGGGGAATCGACCCTAAGTCCTAAATAGAAGCTCAGCCACAAGGAGGAATTCCCATGTATACATGTTCCAACAGGTCAAAAAGCTTTGAAGAGGTATTATCTTTCCCCGGAAGATGATTGACGTGCCAAAGAATCTTGCTTTCAAAACCTGGTAATCATCAAATAAAATTTTCCTCAACGGAATCTGGCTTTACAAGAAACTGCCAAACTTCCGCCGGACAAAAAAAACCGTATAATTTGGGCCTGACTACCTGATCAGTTCTTTCATAATTCATAAAAAAGTGGGTCATCCTTATAACGAGGATCAAAGATTTCCTCACGATTGAAAAATATTTTTATTCATTTTATAATTTTTCATATTTTTTTCTATTTTTTTTCTAGTTTTTTTGAATTTAAAAGGAAATAAAAGTGTTTCCAGTTACTATAAATCTTTATAATCAAGGTCTTTAAAACAAAAACTGTTAGGTAATTTTTTTCTGCAACATAAATTCTAGTGAAAAATGTCGCACATCATTAAAACTGAAAAGAATAAAGTGCTTTCGTTCATTTACGTCTGCAAAGCATTTTTCCTTGCAAAGATAAAAGTCGGAAACAGATTGCGTTTTTTATACGCTTTTTTTATATTAACGTTTTTTTATATTATATTTTTTATATAATATAAATACAATATGTTTATAATTATATATTATAATATATAAATATAATAAAAAATAATATAATATATTTATATTTTATATTAACGTTTTTTTATATTAACTATGTAAATAAAATATTTTATAATGAATGTAATAATAAATAACATAATAAATAAATGTATTAATAAATAAAAAACATGATAAATAAATGTAATAAATAACATGATAAATAAATGTAATAAATAACACGTTAAATAAATAACATAATAAATAAATAACATAATAGACCGAATCCATTTTAAATCATGCAGGCCGATGACCTGTTCAGAATTGGCTTGGCAATGAAATATGTTTTTGTACATGAAAAATGAGGGGGCACGTATTTTCCTAAATTAAAACAGCGACATATTTATATTTTTCACGAATATTTTTAAATTTTAAGGAAAAAATTAGTTTTTTAGAAATTTTACTTTAAAAACGTTGCCATTTTTGATATATTAAGGTTTTTCTTCTTCCAGTTTGTCACATTTTTCTAACTCTTTCGAAATCCACGAAGAGAATCAAAAAATAATTAAAAATAGAAAAGCTATTTCGATTTTTGGAAAAAAGAGAGAAAAATTGTTTTTGAAAAATCCCACCTTTTTTCCCCCTGAAATTTTGAGAAAAATAGACACCAATATAGTCTGCTTATCATAAATTTCCCATTTGGTCTTTTTTGTTTTTGGAGAGAAAAAATTATTTTACATTTAATATTTATTTTTAGTTTTCTTGTGTCGATTTATCAATTTTTTTACATTCCTTCGAAAACGGAAGCGATGAAATAATGAAAACTGGTAAAGCTATTTCAATTTTTTGAAAGATAAAACACGAGATTTTCTTCAAACAAAAACAGAATAAAAAATTATAAACTTATTTAGATTTTCAGATGTGTTGGATGATCATATAGTGTACCTACCATAAATTTTCAAACTGTATTGTATTTATACTTCAAGAAACAAGAAATTCTATTCTTCTTGTTCTCGGATTTATTGTAGAAAAAAAAATTTAGTAAAAAAAAATTTTTTAAATGTATTGTATTTATACTTCAAGAAACAAGAAATTATATTCTTTTTGTTGTTCTCGGATTTATTGCAGAAAACAAATTGCAGTTTAAAAAATTTAATTATTTACTTACATCTATTAAATTTTTCTATTCTAGAAAAAAATAGATTTTTTTTTCTCTTGAAATCCAAATATAATCTAGTTCTAAAATTTATGGTAGGTAGAGTACATTAAAACCCAGCTCTGAAAATTTCAGCGCAAAAAAGGGTAGCTGTTTGAAGAAAATTTCCTCTTTTATTTTTTCAAAAAAAAAAAAAAAAACAAGCGAAATAGCTTTACCAGTTTTTATTCTTTCTTTGCTTTTCTCATCGGTTTCGAAAGGCTGAAAAAAAACTTGATAAACTGAAACAAAAAAAGCCTTAAAGTCTTAAAAATTGCCAAAATGGCAAAGTTGTAAAGCAAAAATATATAATAATTTTTTGCTCCCGAAAAACAAAAAAAATACCAAATGGAAAATTTATGGTAAATAGTATCTTTTATTTCACAAAATTTCAGGGGGGAAAAAGGTGGGGTTTTTGAGAAAAATACCAAATGGGAAATTTATGGTAAAGAGTATCTATTATTTCACAAAATTTCAGGGGAAAAAAGGTAGGGTTTTTGAAAAAAATACCAAATGGGGAATTTATGGTAAATAGTATCTATTATTTCACAAAATTTCAGAGAGAAGAAAGTGGGGTGGGGTTTTTTAGAAAAATACCAATGGGAAATTTATGGTAAATATTATTTCACAAAATTTCAGGAGTAATTTCGTATCTATTATCAGGGGGAAAAAAGTGGGGTGGGGTTTTTGAGAAAAATACTAAATGGGAAATTTATGGTAAATAGTATCTATTATTTCACACAATTTCAGGGGGAAAAAGGTGGGGTTTTTGAGAAAAATATCAAAAGGGAAATTTATGGTAAATAGTATCTATTATTTCACAAAATTTCAGGGGGAAAATAGGTGGGGTGGGGTTTTTTAGAAAAATACCAAATGGGAAATTCATGGTAAATATTTTTTCATAAAATTTCAGGGGGAAAAAAGGTGGGGTTTTTGAGAAATTTTTTTTATTTATTGTATTTTTTATTTTTTGTTTATTTAACTAGGAATTTACATATCTGAAAGAGTCATCTCATGCAATGACAAACCATATAATCATTGCAAAAAAGAACTCAGACATGAACTGAAAATTGCCTAACCTTAACTTTCCGGCTCTTTAGAGACAGAGGATACGCCAACGAGAAAAGAGGGAGAAAGGAAACAAAATTTTTTTTTATATTTTTAAATTTTTTTAATTTTAATATTTTTTTTCAAAAATCGAAACAGCTTTACCATTTGTTATTATTTTTAAATTTTCTTCGTGGATTTCAAAAGAGTGAGAAAAACTTGCCAACCTGGAACAAGAAAAACCTTAATATCTCAAAAATTACAAAAATCGCAATGTTTTTAAAGTAAAATTGGCAAACAATTACTTTTTTCCTTAAAATTTATAAAAATTTTCATAAAAAATGTAAACATGTCGTTATATTAATTAAAAAAAATACGCTCAAAAACACATTTCATTGGCGAGCTAATTCTGAACAGGTCACCCGCCGGCCTACAAGATTTGAAATGGATTCGGTCAATAAATAAATATTTATATTAATAAATTTAACTTTTCCAAGGATGTTTTTCATCATCGTCGGTGAATTCATGCCTTCCATCGAACAAAGCGTGAATGTCACGAGCAAATTATTCGCAGACGTACATTTTACGACCAGTCGTTAATGTCGTCTCAAATTACAGGCTCGACACTCCAACGATAATTGACAAATATTCTCAACAATCAAAATAAATCATTAAATTGTGATTAAATTAAATAAAAATTAAGTTTCTAAATTTAATTGACAACAATAGAAATCGAAACGTATTAAAAAATTTAATTTTAGTACAGACACGAACCAATTTAGCAAGTACCTACCCTCCCTAGGAATTACCATCCCTTTTAGCATGGAACAGAACCATTTAATCCGGACACGAACCTTTTTAGCATGGAAATATATTTTTTAATTACAAAATAATGAATTATTTTTTTCTCGACTATAAAATGATGACAGAGACGAAGAAAAGCAATTTCAGCGATTTCATTAATTTCGTGAGTCCAGCAATTTAAACTCCATAAGCTGGAGGGAACGTAATTGCATCGCCGCTCAATTTCTTTAGAAGGGTTCCGCAATAAGTTCGCATTTCCGGTCCTAAGTGAAGTCATTTTGTGGACATTAAATGCCAGGAGTAAATACGAAATAAAAAAAAAGTGGAATTCGCAAAATCGATTTTCTGGGAACTGGGAAGACTTTGTGTGACTAATGTGACATATTGACTTAACTCCGAGTTTATCAAGACAAACATGATAAATAATTCATGCTAAAAACCGTAATATCCTTGTTTGAATTGAACTCGAGGTATTTTTCTTATTTTTCTTAACCTTGCAACAATTATTAGGTATTTTGTTATCTTTACTTTAAAAAAAATAAAGTGAGACAATTTCCTTGTAATAAAAATAGAAATTAAATTTTGGAATATACTTTTAGTGGTTTTTAATGAATGGAGAAGAGGAAATAAATTTATTTTCCACTTTGAAAATTGTATAAATTGGGACAATTTCCCTGTAATAAAAATAGAAATTAAATTTAGAAATATATTTTAGTGATTTGTAATAAATGGAGAAGAGGAAATAAATTTAAGTTATTTTCCACTTTGAAAATTGTTAAAATTGGGATAATTTCCCTGTAAGAAAAATACAAAGTAAATTTGGAAATATATTTTTAATATATTGATTTTAATATAGTGATTTTTAATAAATGGAGAAAAGGAAATAAATTTAAGTTATTGTCTACTTTGAAAATTGTTAAAATTGGGATAATTTCCCTGCAATAAAAATACAAATCAAATTTGCTAATATATTTTTAATATATTGATTTTAATATAGTGATTTTTAATAAATGGAGAAAAGGAAATAAGTTTATTTTCCACTTTGAAAATTGTAAAAATTGGGAAAATTTCCCTGTAATAAAAATAGAAATTAAATTTGGAAATATATTTTAGTGATTTGTAATAAATGGAGAAGAGGAAATAAATTTAAGTTATTTTCCACTTTGAAAATTGTTAAAATTGGGATAATTTCCTTGTAATAAAAATACAAATTAAATTTGGAAATATATTTTTAATATATTGATTTTAATATAGTGATTTTTAATAAATTGAGAAAAAGAAATAAATTTAAGTTATTTTCCACTTTGAAAATTGTTAAAATTGGGATAATTTCCTTGTAATAAAAATAGAAATTAAATTTAGAAATATATTTTAGTGATTTTTAATAAATGGAGAGGAGGAAATAAATTTATTTTTCACTTTGAAAATTGTATAAATTGGGACAATTTCCCTGTAATAAAAATAGAAATTAAATTTTGAAATATATTTTAGTAATTTTTCATAAATGGAGAAGAGGAAATAAATTTATTTTCTACTTTGAAAATTGTATAAATTAGGACAATTTCCCTGTAATAAAAATAGAAATCAAATTTGGAAATATATTTTAGTGATTTGTAATAAATGTAGAAGAGGAAATAAATTTAAGTTATTTTCCACTTTGAAAATTGTATAAATTGGGACAATTTCCTTACAATAAAAATACAAATTAAATTTGGAAATATATTTTTAATATATTGATTTTAATATAGTGATTTTTAATAAATGGAGAAAAGGAAATAAGTTTATTTTCCACTTTGAAAATTGTAAAAATTGGGAAAATTTCCCTGTAATAAAAATAGAAATTCAATTTTGAAATATATTTTAGTGATTTTAAATAAATAGAGAAGAGAAAATAAATTTAAGTTATTTTCCACTTTGAAAATTGTATAAATTGGGACAATTTCCTTGTAATAAAAATAGAAATTAAATTTTGAAATATATTTTAGTGATTTTAAATAAATGGAGAAGAGGAATTAATTTAAGTTGTTTTCCAATTTGTAAATTGTAAAAAGAGTAAAGTAAAGAAGGGAGATTTCTGGATTAGATTTGCCTCCCAGGAAGCTTTGCATGGGCCTGAGGCCTCGTCTATTTATAAATTCAATATGAGCACGCAACCTTTATTGCTGGATGCATTCACTTAAAGACACAAATCCGAGTCATGGAACCAGAAATTGAGTGATCATCTCATCATGACATGAAAGGCAGAATAATTCAAAGAAGTTAATCTAAAAATGTGAAATTTTAATGATAGGGGAATCGGGGGGAATCAAAAGGAGAAAAAACTAGTAGAAAAACTAAGAGAAAAAAAAATTTCTTAAGTTTCAGAAAAACTAGGATAAAAAAAAAGTTTGTTAAGTTTCAGAAAAACTAGGAGAAAAAAAAACTAGGAGAAATTTTTTTCTCCTTTGTCTCCTCTCTCCTTTCAGAAAAACTAGGAGAAAAAAATTTCTTAAGTTTCAGAAAAACTAGGATAAAAAAAAAGTTTGTTAAGTTTCAGAAAAACTAGGAGAAAAAA
>JBAGKK010118381.1:0-25262 GCA_037177015.1 Euceroptres primus
TCAGTAGAAATCTACTGAAATTTTAGTAATTTTTCACTAATTGTCAGTAGAATTCTACTAATTGCCATAGCTAGAATTCAGTTACTGATGAATTATTAAAATTTGACTAATTCAGATTTAGAGAGCTATTTGGATACAAAAAATGAGGTTATGTCATAATGTTTACAATGTTTATGCTGAAATTTCAAATGAAAAAATGAGTTAGAAGGACAAAAACGAACAAAATAAAGTGAGTGATTTTAAAATTGACGTTTTTACATTTATACCAATGTATTAATCTGATCTTTATAAAAACCGAAGTCACACACATTAAATAAGTCAGAATATTTTTTATTATTCTGAGTTATAAATCACATGAATCTATTTTTATGCAAAAATAATATTAAATGGATTGCTTTATAATTATACTAAATGATGGAATTGTAAATTTATGATCTATCCTAGTTATGGGTATTTCAGCATTTATTGAAGAAAAAAATGAACTAAATTATAGAAATTCTCGCCAAAAATATACTCAGAAATAGAAAATACAGATATGTTGTTTTTAATTTGTGTATTTTTTACAATTTTTCTCAGGCATAATAGTTTTTAATTAGTTTAGGAAAAAATCGGAAAATTTAGAGGTTATGTCAAGAGGAGTGCGAACGACTGGCACCGGAGGGGGTGCCAAACACCGGGGTATACATAGTGCCAAAGACTAGAATTTTGCGTCTACAGACTTATTTTTACTAATTTTGCAAGTTTGTGCTCATTTTTCATAAAAATTGAACATTTCATTGTACTCTTCATTAAATTTTGAAGGTGCATATATATATATATATATATATATGGGTCATTCCAAAGGTTTTATTAAAATCGGCTGCGCGACCATGACAGCAATTTAGCTGGCGATTTTTTTCCTAATAGTAGGTGCCCAAAAACGAAGTATTAGATTTTTCGATTTAAAACTTTCTGCGAATTTTTTTTTTAAATTTTAGTTTTTCGTGAGTTTTGCATTTCTTTTCAAATCTGCATAAAAAAAGTAATTCATAACCGATTTTAATGTTTAGTGGCTGAATTTATTCGTTTCAGAGAGTAGTTTTAGGAAAAATATTTACCTTACACGCATTTCCAAAAATGCAAGCTAGGGCTGTTTTCAAAATTGTCTATAAATTCAGTAAGTTTCACAAAAATTCAAAGAGCTGACAATTTATAATTTTCAGGTTAAGCGATCTCGCTTTTGCATGAAATTATGAGGTACATCATACTTAATGAAAGTTTCATGGAAATATTTCTAGTTAAGCCATTGGTTATCTCTAATATAAATATTTGTAAGGCTAAAAAAGCTATTTTTGATCAAATTTGCCATTTTCACACCGACTTAACAGCTATAGTCATAACTTTAAATATGAATATTATATGTAAATTTATACATTCAACCTTGTACAAAAAAATCCTCAGAGGCTTTTCTGTGCATTTTAATTTCTGAGGTACAGTGAATTTTTGAAGTGACCTCTATTTTCGCGGTTTTTATGATTTATTTTTAAAAATATTGCTTTTGCAGAAAAATATTCTGAAAAGAAATTGTGTATTTTATACAAGTACCACTTTTTTGTTAACATTTTTTGTTGAAATCATTATTTTTCGATAAAAACAGCCATAAATAAAAATCAGCCTGATTTTTCATAATTGCGGTCAAAAAGCGAACTATGCCTTGAAAAGTATACATTTCAGAGAAAAATATTGTACATAGAAAATGTAGATTTCAATAAATTACCCATTTTTTCTGGACAGCATTTTTTCATGTGGTCGATAGTTTAAGAGTGACACTAATATTTTCGATGGAAAAAAAGTTCCTTGCAGTTTCTGTCATTTATCGAGAAAAGTGTTGAGTCTTCAGAATGCACCTTTATGACAGGCTTAAAGACCTTGAAAACCCACAAATATTTTCATTTATGACTGATTTTATCGAAAAATAATGATTTCTCCAAAAAATGTTGTTTACAAAAAAGTTGCGTTTTCATAAAATACATATTTTCTCCGTAGAATATTTTTCTTTAAAAGCAATATTTTTCATAATATCTCAGAAATTAAAATGCACAGAAAAGTATCTGAGGCTGTTTTTGTACAAGGTTGAATCTGTAAATTGACATATAATAATCATATATAAAATTAGGACTGTAGCTATTAAGTCGATGTGAAAATGGCAAGTTTGATCAAAAATATATTTTTTAGCCTTATAAATTTTTATAACAGAGATAACCAATGGCTTCACAATAATTAATTCCATGAACTTTTCAATAAGTATAATATACCTTATAATTAAATCCAAAGGCGAGGTCGCTTAACTTGAAAATTAGAAATTGTCAGCTCCTTGACTTTTTGGGAAATTTACTGAATTTTATAGGCAATTTTGAACACGTCCCTAGCTTGCATTTTTGGAAATGCGTGTAAGGTAAATATTTTTCCTAAAACTACTCTCTGAAACAAATAAATTCAGCCACTAAACATTAAAATCGGTTATAAATCACATTTTTATGAAGGTTTGAAAATAAATGCAAAATTCACGAAAAACTCAAATTTAAAAAAAAAAAGTTTCTCAGAAAGTTTTAAATAAAAAAATCTAATACTTCGTTTTTGACGGTTTTTGAGCACCTACTATTAGAAAAAAAATCGCCAGTTAAATCACTGTCATGCTCACGCAGACTTTTGGCTGAAATTTTAAAAAATCTTTGGAATGCTATTTCAGTATCTGAGATTTTATATGTTGAATTAATTCCTAAAGTCTGCCAACGACTGGTGCTCTTACCCTATAAAATATTTGTTTTACTCGGAATTCCATATGAAATTACTATTTTATGTTTTTCTAAATCCAATAATAACCTGAAAGTTATCATATGATATCAAATCAATAGAAATGAAATAGTATATCATGTCCCTTAATCCATTATTATCCATCAATTTGATCTGTAATAATTGGGTGGTCCACAATAGTACAATTTTTCATTTGTCTGTAGTTTACTTACCAGTAATGCTATTTTGCATTACATAATCCATCTTGAAGTCAATTTTGTTTACGCTTACTTGACTTTAAAAATTAAGTTTGGCTATTATAAAACTATCTTTCTGCCATTGGAAGGCCATTAGTCTCTTTAAGTTCCACGTGTCTAGTGGGTGAAGTATTTTTCATGAGTAAGAGGTAGGGGTCAGAAAATCTTCCAGAAGTATTTTTATAGATCGTCCTATACGCGAACAATTTACAAGCTTGCTTGCTAGTTTGGAATTTGTGCATAAAACATAAAAGGGAAAGATAATAAAGATTTATGAGGTTTTGTTCATTTAAAAAACTGTACTTGTTTCAAACGAAAAAACTTGTTTTAAAACGATCTTACTTAAAATCACTAATTTTGTTGATTAAGAATGAATTGTTGATCAGCATAAAATCATTTTTTTCCAGTTAAGCTCAGCAATTTTTTCATCAATTGTTAATATATTGATTCAGGAGAAACTAGGAAAGAAAGTAGATTTTAAATGAAACAGTTTCCATAAGAAGGAAGTTTCGGGAGATAATGAAATTCAAATCACGAAGTAATATAGAAACATGAACCATTATTCGTGATGTAATATGACATGTAAGAGTCATTATACCTAGTCCTTGACAAAGACCCGTGGCGGACATTGGCCTTGAAGTGAATCTTTTCTACGGTTCCACGTGCAGGTTTAGTAATTATACTCACATTCTTACAGACACCTACTTATTTGCTCATCCATCATTCAATGACTGATCGAAATGGTATTTTTAGGGCACGCAAACTTTTTCCTCTCTACTCTAAATATATTATTTATAAATATTTAAAAATCCAATATTTTTCATTCCTAACTCTCTAAGTCTAAGATCGTGTCACATGTTAAAAATATTGAAAGCGGATGTCCTTATTCAAAGAGGAATGTAAAATCGATAAGGGAGAATCAGAAGGAGTATGTGGCAGAAAAAATAAGGGCGAGAGAGGAAAAAATGTTGACGAGCAGGAACTCGAAGAGGGTTTGGCCTTACTTAGGCTAAGGGTCTGTCAGTTGGACTTGCGAGGGTGATAGTAATTGGGAAGGGAGAAAATCTGCGATACCAAAGAACCTCTCTCTTAAACATCCAAATAACATTTTCAGGTAATTGATCGTTTTGAGGCAATCGACAAGTTTCTGTCTGATTAAAATTAATCATGAGTGCACGACAAATGTCGATCTGACCAACAGTTACAAACTTTCGGAGAGATCTTATTTCATTTTATAAAGTTGAGAATTTATTCTCGAATTTATTTTGCAACTTCAAGGTGTTCAAAAAAGTTAATCCTTGGTAAAGGTCAGATACCTTAGCAAAAACTAATATCACTGGAAACTTGTTTCTTAGCAGTTATTGGCATGTCTTCGTTGTTCATATAATTATAGTGTAATGCTTCCATATTATTATTACACATTTGATATATGGTCGTCAGAGCAAAGAAACTGGATTAACTTCACTGAACGTGATTTGGGTCAGACATTTAAAAAAGGTTTGAAAACATTTCCTTGAAATGTTTCCTTTTAGTCGAGATAGGTCTTAAAACATATGATCACATGAGATTACTATAATTTCTTGCATAGTTTGAAACAAGTACCAAAACTTATCGTATATGGCAATGTTTTCTTCAACCGGAAGTTCCATACCTCTCATTTCCGTGGACCTCCAGCAGATTCATCAGCAGTATCGTGTGTCCAATCCATTAACGCCCATTAACGCGCCCTAATAGCCGGTTGATTAGATGATCTATACTTAATCGTCGCTATATCATTACCAATATTGAGAGAGATAATTTTTTTCCATTACGTGCTTGAAAGTTTTTTTTTTGACAAACACATCATTTATTATACTTCGTTCAACATTGTTAAGTAAATCAGATCCTACTAAATTTCAGAAGGTAAAAACTCTCCAAACAATTGATAATGACGTAATAAATTATTAAGGTTTTTAATGTGAGTAGAGATGTAATTTCTTCTTAGAAAAAAATGGTTACCTAATGTTGCGACTCAAATTAAAATTTATTTCTTTAGAGCACTTATTATGTATAAAGTAAAAGGTATGTTATTAACTAAAATAAAGTAAAAGGTAAATAAAGTAAATAATAATAATAATAAATTTTATTAATAAATAAATAATAATAATAAATAAAATTAACTTGAAAATGATTCCAAATAGCAAATAGTTTCTTTGGAAAAAGTCACTCCTTTAGAAGACGAAATAGTTTAGTCATTTGGGGTAATTTTTCGTTAAGAGTTCTTCGTTTTTTTTTTTCAACAAGAGAGGTTTCTTTTTGTAACCTGTCTTTTTTTCTCGGCACCCAAATATTTTATGTTGACGTGCTTGTTTTTAAAATTCATACTGAAAAAAGTGAAAAACAAAGTGATTTAGATTCCTAAGCCTTAATAAATGATACAAAATTATCTTCCGCGACTCAGTTATCATAGCGGATACAAAAATATTTGCCTTGAAACTTTATCTGGAACAACTGTTAGAAAAATCGTATCAGTTCTAATTAGACTTAATAATACAATTATAATTAAAATTTTCTCTTCCTCTGACATTCCTTTAGTAATTAATTACACAGCTAAAATAAATTATATAATAGAAATTTCTTAATTTTTGTTTCTCTACTGTCCCAATTTTACTTTTGAAAGTATGTATTAAAACCCTGTTCGTCAACCTAAACATCACAATTAAGAAAATAAATTATAGTTCAGAGTAAGAAAATTCTGAAAGGAATAATCTCGAGAATGTGAAAAGCGAAACAATGCTTTCTTAGTTAGGCAAAATTATTGTAATATTATTATTATGATTTCTTGAAAACTATAGATGACATTGTTCTGTCATGTTTGTCGTTGACTAACCTCAGTTTAATTTCGTTTTAGTAATGGTTCTTCATCATTTGTCATGTTTTTCTCCCCTATTTTCACTTTTTACTGCACATATCACGAACTCTGGAAAATAGTTAGCTCGACATTACTGACACTTAGGGTTGGTTGCTTTGAGGCCGCAAACCGCCTAATGAGTAGGGTGTGCCATAAATTAATAAAACATTAAAATTTCCTCATAGTGAGAAATTAAAATATGATTTGATCTTAATAATTTTCTCTTTCTTTTATCATTAGTTAATTAAAAACACGGAGAATTCCAGGTTCACACTAAAAAACAAAGATCGTTTCAAAACCATTAAAATCTTTCCAAAAAAATTAAACTGATGAAATAATTGCAACAATGGGAAGTTATAAAAATGATTTTTCAGATTTTCTATTGTTATCTTTAAAAATTGTCACATCGTCAATCCTTGTTAACAACGTACTATATTATACTGTAAGTAAAGTGTGGTCAAACAATAATTAAATTAATGAATATTTATAATATTGTATAGATAAGTATAAATATCAATAGAGATTTTATATATATATATATATATATATATATATATATATAAATCTTTTACACCTAGAAAAAGTTTTATTCTATTGCTATGGCATCAAAAAAACATTTACTTGATTCAAACAAACATTATTTGAATCACACAACATTTTTCTGATCAAATTTTTTTTAATATAAACAAATTTTCATCTCGAATCAAGAAAAATAGGTTAAAAACAATTTTTTAACTTGACAATAAGTTTTTTCTGATTGTATCTTATTAATGGTACTTATTTTACTTATTTGTATAAGAGTTTTTGAAACTGTGGTATGTTATATTATTGTTTTTATACTACATATTTGAATGATTACATCTATAGGAAATGTTGAACATGGTAATCCAAATATAAGTATATATACCAAGATTTTGGTTGATTCAAACAAAAACTTGTTTAATTTAAACAAAAGTGCTTTGATTCAATGGTCAATTTGCTCTAATCAAACAGATTTTACTTGAATTAAACAAATTTTTTTTTGATGTACGGTGAAACAAAATAATGTTCATTTGATTTAAACAAACATTTTTCTCAGTGTACACTGGTAGAAAATTCTTGAAATTTCAACCACTTTTCATTTACTGTGATTAAAAATTAATTTACTGCTGATTGGGTTTGATTGAAAATTCATTTAATTTTGGTTGAAAACTCCTTTACTTTTGGTTGAAAATTGATTCTGTTATACGATTATTGAGTAAAACTTCAACTAAAGTGATCTCTAAATCTGAATTAGTAGTTTTCTACTAATGAAATAGTGCCGAATCGTTTACCAATTGCTTTAGCAAGCATTTCTACTAATGTTTAGTAGAAAACTACTAATTCATAGTAGGAAACTACTAATTCATGGAGTAAAAGGATTACTACTTCATTTAGTAAACCTTACTAAATAAATTAGTAGTTTTCTACTATGAATTAGTAGTTTTCTACTATGAATTAGTATTTTTCTGCTATGAATTAGTAGTTTTCTACTAAAAGTTAGTAGAGATGGTTACTAAAGCACATTCAGAGAAAACTTATTTTCGAGTTTAAAAAAATTGTTTTTTAACCTTTTTTCTTGATTCAATATGAAATTTTGTCTATATTAAAAAAACAGTTGTTTGATCCGAAAAAAGTTTGATTCAAACAAATTTTTTTTTTATTCAAATAATATTTGTTGGAATCAATCAAATGTTTTTTTACCCCATAGGAATGGAATTATATTTTTGAATTAAACAAATTTCATTTGATTGTAAAAAACTTTTTTCTGAGTGCAATTGGAAAACGATTCGGCACTATTTTATTAGTAGAAAACTAGAAAACTGCTAATTCAAATTTAGAGAGTAATTCACTGAAAAAAGTGATTAGTTGAGCCAACTACTTAGTTTGTAAGATATGGTACTACTATTCTATTAGTTGGGTCAACCATGTTATTAGCTGCTGGTACTAATTGTATAGTCACTGCAACTAATACAATGGTTGTCCTAACTAATAAAATAGCAGTATTAAATAATAAAATAGCAGTACCATATCTTATAAACTAAATATTTAGCTTATAACTAACCATTTTTTTGAGTGTTGAAGTTTTTTCTAAGAGTGTACTTTTTAACAGTTGATTAATCATAATCAGTCTTTAGGATGCAATTTTTTCTATTTCTTGGTGAGAAAATTACTTTTTTTGTTGGGAAAAAATTCAACATTAGATTGTCAAGACTTGGCAGTGGTCGTGGAAATTGTACTTCGAAGGCTAGTTGGTAGCAGACCGCTTGGTGCCAGCGACGACGGCATGTTCTCCCTCTTCTCTCTTTTTACTTGTCAATGCCCCCCTCTCTTCTCTCTCCCCTTCTATTTCTTTTTACATGTACTGTTTATGTTCTCATCTTCTCTCTCTCACTCCTCCATAAAACCATCTCACTCTTCCTCTGTGCCTATCTTTTTTCCTTGTTTCTTTCTATGACTTGCTTCTATTTTTCTCTCTTATTCTCAAACCTGGGGGTCAAGCAAAGGGGAGCCAACCTCCTGACTTACGTAACCTCATCGCCGATGAAATTATCAGCCATATGGTTATTATACCGCATGAGGGCGAGGCATCATTTCACGTATTAGTTAAGGATCAAGTTTGACATATAAATGAATGTGGCAGATAAAATCAGAACTAAACCGCAGTTCATGAAAAATTGATTATATTGTAATTAAAACTTCTCTATAATTTATTATTATTATTATTATTAAATGTCTGGATCAAGCTTGAAGAGTGACAAACAATTGAAAAATCTGTTCTTTGACGATCAGATTCAAGATTCCTTTCTTAGACCGAGCCAGTTGGTGTTTCTGACATTGTTCCTCGAGACGTTTTTTGGCACATGTAGGATCTCGTTCCAGGAAGAAAAACTTTGACAAGAATTGCTTCTTGAACACTTGGGAGGAAGTAATTTCGGATCCTCTGTCACTTTTGAAAATGCGGTCTCCTGTGGTTTACAAAACAGGTTTGACCCGCGAGCGAGAGAAGTGGCTAATTTTACAGATCTAAATTCTAAATGCGTTTATTGCTTTAGTGTAAGTGGACGTGTCTTTTCGCACGCAAACTTGACTAATGGAAAAAAACAATCGGTTTTTCCTTTAGATATTTTCTGATTATGTATTATCAGTGATCTTGTTTGATAATCGACATTTGTGACAATGGTCCACTTTTTAATGACTAATGAGTTTATCCCACTCTTCTGAGCTATAAACTTCACTTTTAACTATTATTTAATGGTATTTATACAGCCATAGTGGAGAAACCATAGTTCAGCCATAGTCCATAAAGCCATAGTTCAATCATAGTCCATAAAGCCATAGTTCAGTCTCCTTAACTTTGCTTGTATATGACTCATTATTGGCAAAGTCAATTAATCGCTTTCTCTTGTGAACATTCCTCAACAAATTGTAAATACAGCTTTTTTCATGGTGGGCTGAAGCAAAGTCAATGTTATCCATCGTCTTTACTTGTTTGTCGCAATTTGACTGCTGCACGACTTTTATTCAATAATTAATTCGTTTAACCTGTAACCCGGTTTAAACCGACTTGGAGTTTTATCTGGAATTTGCAGTTTCTGAAAACGATATTTTATTTTTACCAATAATGATTCTCCAATTCATAAAATTACACTGAAAAAGGAGTACTTAAAATTGTTCCACCTTAAAATAGTTTGGATTAAATTTAGTAAAATTTGTCTAGATTTAAGCAAAATTGATTTGATTTTAAGTAAAATTTGTCTCAATTTAAGACTCGGTTCTAAAATTCAGGTAACTTAGTATTAAATTTAGACCAATATTGCTTAAAATAAGACAAATTTCACTGAATTCAATCCAAACCATTTTAAGGTGTAACCGTTTTAAGTAACCAGAGATATTGCAGGATTTTTTATCCACTCAAGCCAAAAATTACTTAATTTTTTTCTCTCCGTATAGGAAAAAATAATATTTATAAAGGTAAATTCAGAAAATAAATTGCTTCATAAATATAATTAATATTATTATTATCTCGTAGGAAGGGTGGAATAAATAATCTTTATCGCAAGGTTGTCAGTATATCAGTAAGATTCGTTCCCAGGAGAAATTTATTGGGAAATTCCTTTCAGTTTAGCAGTCTCTCCTCTTTGGCTCAAATCTCTTTGGAATTTTAGCAAAATCGATAAAAGTATTCCTTCCTCTGGAATCTTGGTGAGGTTATCGCAGCTCGTTGCTCACAAGTTTTTTCAATGTTCGAAGTTATCATAATGCGACAATAATAACTTTTGTTTGCAATGATCATCCAGGAAATTTTATTTATTGGCACGATATTTTCGTGATCTTTGCTCAGTAAAGATGGCGAAAATGTGACTACCCCTTACATAAGCCTAAACGCAAATAAATTCTTTCGTTATATTTTTTATCGTCCAAAATGCATCTTCAAAGATATAAAATCAATAATGAAGAAAATTGAACTCAGTTCCCATTTCTGCAATTCTTTATTCATCAGTTAGATTGATTTTCATATTCTTCCTTAGGTCAACTAGAAAAATTATATTATTAATATCAATTATGTTATTCATTTATTTTTCTTGGTTTTTTCAAATCTAATATTTTCCTATTGTATACAGATTATCATGGAGACACAATGTCTATAGCGTTCATTTGTTTTAGAGAAGATATGCGCGATCTCTGTTGAGAAGTTCAGATATCATTATTCTTGAACCTTGATGTACAATTCGGATTTGAGACAAAAAATTTTTCAGTGGAAATTTTCGTGCACGCTTGTTATCAATGAAATGAATATCACTTATAATATAACCATCATTTTTAATGTAGAATTCCTGAGGTGGAATTTTCGTCGGACATGAAAATATTTGTATTTTACACTTAATCTGTCGTCAGAAATGTACAATCTTGCTGACAGATTACACTTGTCGCAAATGTTTGCGAGGTTCGAACATATTTTTAAGCACTTTTTTATCAGTGGGGAATAAAGGCACATCTTTGTGAGGATGACTAATACGATAAGGCAGGAATTTCGGTAAAATAATTCAGATTATGACTAAATATTTTTCAAGCCCAGTGGAAACTTTAGTTCCCAGTAAATTTTTGGTGTTTTTTTTTTGTAAATTAATGTGTTCATCTTAGTTAATAATTATATTCATGTATCGAAACGTTGGGAAATTTCACTCCTAGTAAAATTTGTCTGATTGACGTCGTGTTTTATCCTTTATATGATTTTTTAAATTATATTCATATTATGATTCAAAGTTCGCAAAAATTATGATTCTTAATAGTCAGATTAGCAGAAATTAAACTAAATTTTAAACTAGTCCGTGTTTTATTTTTATCATTTTTTTCTATGCGGAGTATAGATATTATAGACCATGACTAACACAGTGCTGAATTGCTGATGGAAATTATCATGAATCGTGACCAATTTTTCCAGAACCTTTATATTCTGTTGAAAGAATCTTGTTTTTTATTTGCGTATGATTATTGCCGACACTTAATAATGCTAATTTATTTCTTGGAATAAATCTATGACACGCGTTTTATCAGTTTTAAAAATCTGTATTAAAATACTTTTAAAATTTAATTTAAAAAGTTTTTATATTAAGTTCACCAAAATAATTATATATAGAAATAGTTTAAATTAAAATTGTGATCATATTATGAAAAAAACATTAAGGTGTGGTTTAAAAGAAACTACTCTGCACTTTATCTGTAACAATTATTCCCAGGTCTCTCGATGCTTTTGTTTTTTAATTATAAATTATTTTATTATTTTATAGATAGTTGTTTTTACATAAAACTGTATGTTTTCATTGTAGCACATTGCATCTTTTGTAAAAGATATTCTTTCCTTGCACATCTTGAATAATTGAAAGCATAGTAAAAAACTTTCCTGAAAGGATACAACGTCAAACACGGGAAAAACATCGTTATTTGATAGTATGTTAATAATCACAAGTTGGATGTTATGAATTATTGTTTTCGTGGAATATTTTACTAGAGGGTATCGCGACAATTTCTCCCATCTGCTTGAAACATTGGACAAGAACTGACAATACATAGTGTAACTTTTCATGTTTGTTGCTTCATGTATTATCAAAAACAGTTTTTGAAATTCTTTAAAGCCATCTGAATAAAGTTTAATCATTATTTTCTGTTAAAAGTGTACTGTAAGTTTGATCACACTTATTACATAAAAAAAAACTATACCATCAGAGTTTCTATAATAATTTTTAAAATAAAAACTACCCCGTTAATTAATGGAGTAAGAATTTTGCTAGTGAAATATGGATAATTAATTTTTTTCACCCCTGCTCTAATTGATACGGGACAATCTCTGTGGCTGTATTATAACATTATGAGAAAAGTATCATTCAGATATTTATTGGTGAATGTATTGTCTTGATACAATATAATGCATAATATATATCTATTGTTTTCTTGACCTAGCGATCGCTTTCTATAATAAGTCATATAAACCATATGTCTTGTTATCTTCCCATTTACCCTTTTGGAGGAAGATCATTATTGAAAGAAAGACAAAATCACTTTAAAACGTCGATAAGACTTCAAAATTTTAACTTGGCGCAAAGGTTTCGTACGGTTTGCAGAAATTATACTGTTTTCATTTTAATTGAAATTTGTGTGAAATTAGCAAATTATTTATATATGCAATTAGAAAAATATTTTTTTATCTAATATCTATGTTAATTTTTTGTTTCAGGTGAGTGACGCTTACAAATATTATCGGTTGGAGTCTGTGAGTATTCTGACCTTTTTTCTGTGCAATTATTACACGTGCATCTCCTTATTTTTAAAGTTAATTGCAAATCAATTTAAAATCAATATAGATATATAAATTTATTAGATCTAGTTTTAGAGCATATGGATATTGATAATAAGCAATAATATATATTTTTGCTGTGAAACTCCGCGCATTCGTTCAAAGGAATAATTTGCTAATTGTTGTTAACGATCCATTGATTGGCGATAAGTGCTACCGGCAACTTATTGCTTGACACGTGCCAAAGCGAGTCTACTAAATAATGGAATTTATTAGAACCACTTTTCAATTTCTGGAACATTTACATATTTAGCAATCTATTAGAATTAGATGAAGAATATAGAATAGATGTTTGTCACTAGCACGTACACTTTTTCGTGTAAGCGAATGCATGAGAAGGGATGGTTGGTTATAGATTTTTTCGGGGCTAAGGCACACCCAAGCTTTTCATTTCTTTGTTCAGATTATTCAATAGAATTTTCCAGAGGAGCCTTACGGTTGTTGCAATGATTCGTCCAGCCCTTTGTGCAAAAAGACCCTTAGAGAGTGCGGGAAACTGAGTTTTTTGTTCCATCAAGATTTGTTGAAACTCTTCAAAACAATGAATTCATCATTTCCCTTGATTCTAGGGTTCTAGGCCTAACTATTTTTAGATGTCAGACAATGATATCTCATAATTCCATACTGAAAGTTTTCTTCTTAGGTATATTTCTTCTTGTCAATTTTCAACAATATTACGTCATTCGTTTTTTAAACTCATTGCTAACCTTGTACTCTATATTGCAATATATAATTTATCATTTAGGCTTAAGTATTTCTTTTGATAAGAAAAACTATCCTGATAGTAGAAAATATTAAGATTAATTTTTTATAAAATTTTATTGTGTGATATTGAAACGTAGTTTTGAAAAAGCTATTTTTGTGAAGTTCTAAGTTTCTAAGAGTAGTTTGAAGGCGCTTTAAAAACTGGGTGAACGTTTTGAACCTTTTGACAACAAAAGAATCCTAATAGCAGATTTAAAAAAAAAACCAGGTCGCACAGTAGTATATTATATATACTATATTATACATGTATTATATATATATAGTTATTTATATATATGTATGTGTATATATATATATATATATATATATATGTGGGTGTGTGTGTGTGTGTACTATTATTATACTATTATACTATATTATACATATATTATACAGCACAGTTAGTTCGAGATTTTAAAATTGAAATTAAAACTTAGAATCATTAATTAATAGACAATAGGCATAATCTATAGTTATTTCGCAGAAAAAACGAAAGGTACTATTTTAGGGTAAAAATTGTTTGCATTTAAGAGAAAAAATTTTATTTTTCATATTATTAAAATTAAGAGATCTTAAACTATTATTAAGAAGCAGATGATCTCTCAAGATACTGATCGGTAGAATTTTGAGATTCTCAACACAATACATGAATAATTAAATTTTCAAGAACGAAGTTGGTGTCTCAATCGAACCTGACCTCGAACGATACCTGTTTTAACTATAGAATAATTGTAATGCAGCTCGATCTCGATCGTTGCGACAGCAATCACTTTGTGCAACCATTATTCTTGTATATTAACGTCTTCGATAACAGAAATTAGAAAGGAGGTCTTCGATCAGATTTATCAGATTTATTCTCCATTTTTCGCCAACGCAACTCCTTCAACAGGAGGATAAACTTGTTTTACACAAATATGGTAACATACGATAGTTACTAATATAACAAAGTAAAGGCAATATTTGTATTATAAGATTTGATTTTTATTTTAATAGCTTCAAAAACTGAATTTTCTCGGAAATTAATAAAGCGAAAAATTCAGTAATTTAATGCAGTTCAATTAATATATTTTTGAAAATTCGTATTAGATTTTATTATGAACAGAAAGGAGGAGTTTGAATTTTTCTAGCCGGGAAGAGGAAGGGGCAGAAGGAATGCGGAAAACGAGAGTGAATAAAAAGTAGGACAAAGAAAGAGAGATGTGCAGGATTTAAACCGGCGATTAGAACTCAGCAACTGGGGTCAATGTCCCATTTTACACGCAACAGTGATTCTCAAATTGATCTTCGCATTGCAATTTTTAGGTAAAAAAAGTAGAATAAAATTTTAATTAAATAGCTTGTTATTTTGTCTGGAATGAAATAATGATTATATTTTTTAAGCTTTTAAGGGATTGGTACACTTTATTAAGAAGAATTTATTAATAATATGAATTATATTATCTTATCTTATTATTAATAAGAAAAAAAAAGTTTCTCTTTGCACTCTTGCGTTATCTCAATAAATTAAAAGAGGTACAAATAACAACTTCACTTTTAGTAAGGAATGATTCAATCTTTTGAAAGGATGAGGGTGTGTTTGCTGTCTAGAGATAACGTCGTTTTCTGTCTTATCTCAAATGCGATGTTTACATATTGTATTAGCTACATTACTAGTCGCTTAGTCAACATAGGAAGTGTGAAAAAATAATGCAATATTCATCGATCGTTACTCTTGGAACAATAGACATACATCCAAATTGAAGAAACACACAATTTGCAACTGATTACATTCTTCGATGGTCTGTTACGTCTATTTGTAGAAGCTGACGAAATACATTTGTTCATTGCATCAAGCGTTCGATAAAATGCCCTTATTTTTGCCAGTGCTCGGTTATTAGCCTAACCACATTCAAAGATGGTCTAAATCCTTTGTCTTGAATAAATTCTTCCATGAAGGCTCTGAATTTTCGACTCTTTCAGGTGGATATTTCTTTCTTGCTTTTTACATATTCGACCAAGCTCAGAAAAATAGAGAGAAATATAGAGAATTTTCTTGTAATATGAACAACAAAATGTTTTTGAGTGCAGGTGAAAAAGAAACGAGTTTTAAATCGTAAAAGCTAGGTCAAAGCCCTGTTCCAGTTTATAAATTTGATTTCTTTGTTTCTTTGTTTCTTTCTTCATATTTTCCACCCTCTGAGGACACAATTCTTGTGAGTCACGATTCATTGTGTCCCTCGTGGTCATAAACGCCCTTTATCTACTTCAGGAGAGGGGGATTTTGCGTCACCACACCACGTGCACATTACATGCCTAACCTAGAGTCCTAAATGCGAAGGGTGTTGATCAGCCTTTGTTATTAAGCATCTGATTCCTTTCCGCGCAAACGCAAAACGAATCTCACCACCCTTGACGCCTAAACATTATCTGGAAAATTTTCTTTGTTTCCAGATGATCTCTCCATTGCTTTTCTTTTACCGAAACACAGAAAATCATTGGTCTGAATTTTGTTTCACCTCGTTTTGAATAATTTGAAACAATTGAATTTTTTCATTGTGATTTCAGTTGTTCCTAAAATTCATTTTTGTTACATCTCCATTTGTATTTAAATTCAGAGTGAAATTGATGATCACCGTTTTCCTTTGTCTAACGAGTTTACTTTGTCTAATAATCATAAGTCTCATTTCCGAAAGAGATAATTCATTTCATCTCACTTGTTTTCCCTTTTCTTATACATTTGTGCTGCTCATTTTATGAGTTTCCTCTTTGCTTCCTCATAGAAGAAGCAAAACGTAAAAAACAGGAAAATATAATCTAAAGTTTAATTTCAAAAAGTATGTCAATTAGTATAATACACTGTTAGAAAAATCTGTATTAAGCTTCATATACGGTATATAAAGCAAACATGCAGTACATTGAAATCTAACACACACACACACGCATTAAATTTAATACAAAAGTATCTTAACCCTAATACAAAATGTATTAGTTTTAATATAAATGTGTATTAAGTTTAATGTAGATTGTATATTAATCGTCAGCTAAGTCCCAGTATATTAAAATTAAGAAACATGTACATTAATCTTAAAAATTATGTGCATATTAAATTTAAGATCATCTCTAACACTGCAGTATTTTACGAAGAAGTATTCATACAGTTCCGCGGCAAACACAATCTAGCCCACTTTTTATTGGCACTGCAAGAGAATATTTGCAAAAAGTCTTTACTTATCTAGTATTCAATTTGTTAACATCGACTAAACGAGGTATAAAAGCTTTCTGTAGGAAATGTCAAAAGGTTTAAAATTTCAGTTCCAAGCTTGACGTTTATTGCGATGTTAGGAAACGTGCACAAGTTAATACTGGAGATATAATAGTATAAAAATTGTACAATTGGCGGGTTGCGATAAATTCGAATAGATTCTCTGATGCGAATAACGAATAAGATTTTAAGAGTCTCAATAAAATTTTACTAGTTTTCTTTCACAAATTTTTCGAAGGCGGTTAAGTTTCTTTCACACCTTGAGATGAGGCAACTGTCAAGGCGATCGACTGTTTTCTTTATAGGAGTATTTAAAAAAATCGTAGTTCATTGGCCGATTCGTAAGTAACACCTTTTGCTTACGTATAAATATAAAGCGTTATTACGCCTTGAGCGTAATTTCGAATGCACGTCTTGGCCTTTTATTACACTGCTCACATCTGGGAAGCATTACATACTTTCACAGCCTCCTTTTTCGGTGCTTGCTTTTATTCGTGTTAGTCGCTTTGGGTTTGGGGTTTGCAGAGAGTCTTTGTATGATCTTTACATTCTTGGCGTTCAGTTTTTCTCAATGATTTGATTTCTTTTTCTCGACAGTTCTGTTATATCTAACTACAGTCTTCTCCTTTTCTTCTCTCTTTTTTCTTTACAGTTCTTCCCTTTTTCACTTCTCTCCCTATATCCTCTTGACTTGGTAAATCTCTTTTTCCGCTTGTATTGCTAGTGTCTATCTATTAGGATTAGAGCATAAATTTGTTATACGCGTCAAACACGCAAAAATTACACAGGCCGACAAAAATTAACTTTTTTTTTGTACCCAAAGACTGAACTGGGTGACCCCGAAGGATTTTGATGTCCTAAAAACGCATCCGTTGTCCAAATTTTTCCTATATGTCAGGATTTCGAGATATCCTAACCTAAAAGTGAAAAAATAGTCATTTTTAATCATGTTTGGAACAATATAACACGAGCAGCGATTTTTTCTTAAAACTACTTACATCATGGTTTAGTACTCCTTTTTACGTTTCATTTTCACTTTGGATCATCCCGAACCGATTTTTTTTCTCCGAGATATGGCACATTTACCATTTCATTTTTACACTGAAAAATTAGCAAAGAAGGCGAAGAAAGCGAATAAAATTGTGTTATGCGATTGATAAAGGGTTTGGTGTTTAAAGGTTTTTTAGTTTGCTTAATCCGAATTTGAGCTCAGATTTGCAAAATTCAAGATGGCGGATCAAAATTTTATGAAAAACTTGGTTTTGTACAAGACTTGAATTTTGCAAATCTGAGCTCAAATGGTTAATGTGTCATATCTCGGGAAAAAAACATCGGTTCGAGATGATCCAAAGTTGAAATGAAAGGTGAAAAGGAGTTCTAAACCATGGCGTAAGAAGTTTTAAAAAAATCGCTGCTCGTGTTATATTGTTTCAAATATGGCTGAAAATTACCATTTTTTCACTTTTAGGTTAGGATATCTCAAAATCCTGACATATAGGAAAAATTTGAACAACGGATTCGTTTTTAGGACATCAAAATCCTTCGGAGTCACCTACTCCGGTCTTTGGGTACAAATTTTGTCGGCCTGCGTTATAGGAAAAAAGGAAACACAAAGGTACTGCTTATAGGAGAAGAAGAACCTAGCGTTTTTATCACTAAAAAGCGCTAGCTGCATTGAGCATTTAATTCCAAAAATAAATTATTAAAATAATTAAAATAAAATTATTATTCGTCTATACTGCTCATGTGAAGAAAAGGCTAGCTTTTATTTTATGCGTATTTTTTTAAAATTTTGCATCTACACGGAAAAAAGTCGTTGCTGAAAATTTACTGAAATAGTTCAAGGATCTTGGATACGAAAGAAAGATCTGCAGATCTTCCATAACTTTTCAGGAAAAAATTCATAAATTTCTGAAGAAATTCCTGTACTTCCAGTAATTTTTAAAAATCAATATCGGAGAAAAAATTTCAGTAAAATTTACAAAATATTTTATACGCCACGTTGGTTGCGATGCTTCGAGCGCTGGTCATTAAATGGTAACTTGTTGCGTTGCGTAAATGGTTGCGATGCTTTCAACGTGTCATTAAATGGTAACTTGTGTTACCTAGTAGGCTTGAAGGAAGCCACAAAAAGTTTTTTCTTCAACGAATCTGTTTTAAATTTTCCGGTACTGTTCAGGAAAAGGTCAAGTATTTATCTGCTAAACTTCAAGTATCTATCTACTAATATCTGTGACAATAATGTTCATAAAATTTACAAAACTTGCCCCGGTATCCATAGTTCTGAACAAAGTTCGGTATTTTTTCAGGTACAAATTTTTCCCGTGTAGTAATTAATTGAATAACTTTTTAAATTAAACAATTATTGTAATTATGCTGCAGCATGTGGGAACTATATTTATATTAAATTGTGCTTATCACTTATCGCATGACGTCAACGTTAAGGGTCAGTGGGTGAGGAACAAACGCATTTCGCTTATCGCAGAAATACTTTCACCATTCACGAAACATCAATAGGAGAACGGGAAGTTGTTCGTAATTTGCATTATAGTAGCTTATGAATTTCGTTGAAGAAGACATTTACATTGAGTTTTACTAATGGTAGTCTGCAATTAATGGTCATTAGGGATTAAATTAAAATACTTGTTAGAATAGATTAATATCCACAGATTCTAAGTGAAATGAATACTAAGTGAAAGGATGTTTATTTGTAATTTATTTATTTTTTTTGCTTCAGAAATTTGTAACAATTGTGTAAATTTTAAGGTAAAAATAAGTTAGAGAAAATACTAAGATTAAGGAACATATATTCTTATCATCAAATTAAAAGGTGTACTTTAAATGATATCTTAGGGATATCTTCTTTCAATTACGTCATTTATTATTGGACTGCACCTTGTTTTCGTAGCAGCTTGAAAAATATCATATAACCCATCCCACCTATATATGTATGAACCTGAAACCAGCATACAATTTTCATGTTCACTCTTATATACATATTGTCACGTACAGAAAATTGTGATAGTGTTTAACGATTGTTTCGTAATCTAATGTTAGTCAAATGAATTGATTCACGGCCTTGAAACTCTGCTTCATTTCATTCTTGTATAAATTTGCACTATAAAAAATAAAATCTTGTTTTAAGCCTAAATTTCGGCTTTTTTGGGGGTGTAAACATTTTGAGACTTTATTTTCAGAACGCAAAATAGCGAAACCAACAAATGCCCAAATAAGTCGAATATTTTTAGAAAATATTCATATTTCAATAGATGAAGCTTGTTATAACTCCAACATTCCCTGTTTTTATTTCGCTTCAGCTGTTATAATATAAAGCGTATTTGCACAAATGAGCCACGTGTATATGATTAAATGCTTTAAGGAGTTTAAGGTGTCCCAGCTGTGTCAGCTCAGATAGCTTCTTCTCACAATGATCGCTAAGCGAAAAGCTACAGATAAGACAGTTTGTTGAGTTGATTTATTATTTAAATTGTCTTAAGGTATTGACCTACATTTTTGCTATTTTCTTTTGCATTTTCCTTTTGCTATTTTTTTTTTTTTTCATTTCAAGAAGGTAATTGAAAGTGAGACTGATGCGTAGGACTTTACAAATGTTCAAAATAAGGAGTTTAATAAAAAAAATTAGTAAAAATTTCTTGGAGGCGCCGGGTATCGATCCCGGTACCTCTCGCATGCTAAGCGAGCGCTCTACCATCTGAGCTACGCCCCCTGATAGGTGATTTGATCTTTAAAAAAAGTCGGGTGTCCTTTCACCGTGGCTAGTGGCTACTCACAGCCTCTGCTTGTTACGTCACGTCTAAGCGACACAGATTAATTATGTAATAAAAATTTGGATTTTCCTCTCGACCGGCTAAGAGAGAAAACCTTGTGGGTTCCTGCTCTATCGAGGGTAGAAGAGCGCCCACGTTTTGTGAATCCCAGAATTTTTGGAAAAAGGAAAGGGTTAAATTTGAGAAAAGACACAGGTATTTGGGGCAAATATAAACATTTATTTAAGGACAGACAAACCAAACTGGAACTGTAACTGACGATCCTGGAGAGCAGCAAGTTCAACACTAGATTTAAATTGAAAAACGCGATCAATAACTACACAACTAAGGCTAAAAGAACTTATTCTTTTCCAATTATTATCTATTTAAAACTACTGAATTCTACAATTTAAAAACCGGGCAAAACTGGTGTAGGTATGACCTGACGCAGGTAAATGCTGATTGGAAGATATTATTAAAAATATAAGAGTTAATATCTATGACAACACAGAATAACACGTATTCATGCCAAACAAAAGCATAAACACTCATGCAGCACATAAGTTCATACAGTTAAGAAATAATAATTAATATAAGGATATAAAAAGGGGTTTCCTTCTGCATTCCTTATCCTGGTGTTATAAGGAAAATGAAGAATACATTTAGGATTGGAGCGTGAAAGAATTTTTTGAAGAAACAAAGTGATTAATGAGGCAAAACTCAAATAAAAGTGGATAACTTATTTATAGATTGAGCCCGGAAAGTTATTTATCTGTTATTGGAATGTCTTCTTTATTCTTCTTTTAAACAATTTGTCAATAATTTGTCAAGTAATACAAATGCTAACTGTATATATTTTCCTTAGAACACAGTAAAAAAGAATATACTTAAAATTGTTATACCTTAAAATGATTTGGATTAAATTCAGTAAAGTTTGTCTGAACTTAAGCAAAATTGATTCTGAATTTAAGACTCAATTCTGAAATTCAGGTAACGTGATATTAAATTTAGACCAATATTGCTTAAATTAAGATAAAATTTTACTGAATTTAATCCAAACAATTTTAAGGTGTAAAAATTTTAAATATGTATTCTTTTTATACTGTGATCTGAAAATGTCTTATTATTCTATTTCTCAAAATATCTCATTATTCACTGTTTTATTTTTAACTGAATCTCTAGACATAATTTACCACGCGATTTAGTATCCTACTTTACATTAGATTTGTAACAACGAGAGTTGACGCTCCAGATACTTATCATTGAGACGAGCGTCGAATCTCCGATCATAAAGTGTCATTAACATAAAGACTTCCAACAGTCACTTTGTTTCATGTGACCTACAAAATAAAATAAAGGAAACTCTAAATATAATATAATCTAATAGAATCAGTGATCTGCAATTTTATTACAACTTTCTTTAACAAAAAAAAAAAAAAATTCCAAAAGATTGAGTCTTGAATTATTTTATCATTTAAATAATTTTGCAGAAAAGAGTGTATGAGTGGGTCTTCGAGAAAGATAACGAGTTAGTTTCTACTTCACTCAATCTCGAATGAGTCATCCGCCGGGTCAGTGAACATGTGTGTCAGGCTGCACTTGCTATTGGCATAATCATAACGAAACATAATCGTCCTAAGATGGGTTGGCTTTAATTTTCAATCCAGTAACTTTCTTTTCCGCCGTTTCACAGAAACAACTGCCTTCATTGCATTTAGCGAAACGGTGTTCTGAGTGCGTCACTGAAATACTAGTTGAGTCACTTTCTCATTGCATCTGCAGCAACAAAGCAAACAAAATATCCACCTGTCATTGGAAATTATTTCTCCTTGATGAAGAAAACTTCTTATACCATATAGTAATAATTTTCTATTTATTAGTTTAGATAGGGTTCTAAACAATGCTCATTAAAAAATTCATTTAAAAGTCATAAAAAAATATTCGTAAACAAATATGACTATTTGTTTTCGGAGCAACTTATGAGAAAATATTCTAGAAAAATCGTATTTCGTTGTCAGGACTCAACAAGTCTACTGTAGGATTGAAATAATTTTTATCTACCTACATAGCAATTTAGCAATTTGTCACTCAGTCTTTGTTCTGACCCTTCTCTATATATTGAGTAGCACATGATTCGACTTTCCCTTGCTTCCGGTACACATGAAAATCCTACATGTGTTCCTAGCGCGTGTACATCCATTATCTTTCTTGACATCGGCAGTTGTGTAAGTCCACGGATTCTTTCACCGACAAAGAGGAATCGCGTCTCGTTCCCAACAAAAGAAAAATGTAACTTCAAGGTTCCTTTACCTTATCTCGAAACTATTTGTGTAAACTTGGCGTTGACTCAATGCTGCAAAATAACTCGCTGAATTTTATATCAGAAGGAAGTGTATCGTGCACAAACAAAAGAAATAAAAAATGTATGGAAATTTCTTGTATTATGTTATTATTACACTGAGAAAAAATACTTTGGAATGCTATTGCGATCTGCCAAAAGCAAATGCTATAGATTTCAAATAATATGCTCTGGAATTTATAGCATCGCTGTTGAATCAAAATCTACTATTTTTGAATTAAAGTTTATCGTTTTTTAAATCAATAGGATCTGCTTTTGGCAGATCGCATTAGCATATGCTATAGATTTAAAAGTATATTTTTTTTAGCGTATATTAGGGTGGATCGAAAAACAAAAATTTTGGAAATTGAAAACGCCTTATCACTGAAAAGTTTTCTTTTGAGTCCCTCATAACTTGTGTTAAATTTGAAATTAATCGATTAATATCCTGAGGTTGGGCGGAGCCGAAATAAGTTTTGAAAATTTGTTATTCTCAGATTTTTGAAAAAATCGCTAATGTTACTTTTTTCTAAAATCCACAATAAATCCATTTTTTTAAATTTTGCTGAATTTTTAATTTGTCTTTATATAGGAGAAAATTTCATTCTTATGGACTCCTTAAAATAAAAAAAAAAAGTTCTAGGAGCTTTGCAAATTATAATACAATTTTTTGAGTCCCCAAAAACTTTCTGGCACTCAAAATTTACCTACAAAAGAATTGGGAAGACTTCAACATTTGAAATGACTATAACCTGATCCTGATTCAGGATATTGCTATGTTGAAGTCTTGAAGTTTTCCCAATTTTTTTGTAGGTAGATTTTGAGTGCCAGAAAGTTTCTGGGGGCTCAAAAAAATTGTATTATAATTTGCAAAGCTCCTAGAACTTTTTTTTTATTTTAAGGAGTCCATAAGAATGAAATTTTCTCCTATATAAGACAAATTAAAAAATCAGCAAAATTTAAAAAAATGGATTTATTGTGGATTTTGGAAAAAAGTAACATTAGCGATTCTTTCAAAAATCTGAGAATAAAGAATTTTTTAACTTATTTCGGCTCCACCCAACCTGAAGATATTAATCAATTCATTAAAAATTTTGCACAAGTTACGAGGGACCTAAAAAGAAATTTTTCAGTGCAAAGGGGTTTTTCAATTTCCAGAATTTAGGTTTTTCGATCTATCCTAGAGTACGTACAAGAATGTCAAATATCTTCATATTTTAATAAAATATCTAATCTATACTGTAAAAAATCCGTTGTAAAATTACCACATCGAACATTGGACATAAAGATACCCATGATTAACGCGTTAATTTTACCAAAAAAAAAATGTAATAATACTAGCTTGAACGTTGTAAATTACACATTATTTTGTAATTTTTTACACTCTCGTAGTAAAATTACATCGCTGCACATGATTTTACACCAATGCACGATTGAAATTTACCACGTCAATCATAGGTTTCTTTATGTCCATTGATTTACGTGGTAATATTACTTTTAGTTTAATGTTCAACTTTTCGTTGAAAATTCATCTAAATAGTGTAAAATACTAGCGTTAATCGCTGCAAGTTTACAATAAAATCTTAGAATTAACATATGAATCATAGTAAAACGTTTTCAACTCGACTGGTAATTTTACATCGGGTTTTTTACAGTGTAATCTGGCATAATTTATTTTGTCTCTTTGTATTTATTACACAGAGAAAAATGGAGTGTCAAACAGACACTCTGTAGGTTTAACTATGGATAGCCCTCTAAGATAGTCAACTTGAATATCTGAATATTCAAATTGAACGTGTAGATAATCGGTTTGACACTATAGATAGTTAGACTGAATATATTTAAAGTTAAACTTTAGGACAGCCCTCCAGAGTGTCAGTTTGACACTCCATTTTTCTCCGTGTATACATATTTACGTTTCACGAAAAATTGACCGCTACTTAATCGTAATTTAACACGTGGCCTTTGGGGTAATCCGGTAGCGTGTCACGTACTGAAGTGGTAGGAAAACAATCTTCGGAGATGAAAAAAAGAGACGAGAATAGGGGATACAAACTTTTATCTATGATTTTTGGATAATTGATATGTTGTTATACGCGCCATGGCGGTAAATTGCGAGAAAATTAACAATTTTATGCGATAATAAAGTCTATTAATTAATAATGTTAACTCCCTGATGGCGCACATTTTTCCGACTGCAACATCTTGGCGCACCTGGGTGTATAGCAACCCATAATGTTTGTCATAGAATAAAACCATGTAAAATACATATTTTTCAACTTAATAGGGGTGAAATGAAATATTCAGAATGTCAGGAATACAACTGTATGCATGCCGTATTCATATTCCAAGTAGTTAAAAGGCAGGAAATGTTTTAAA
>JBAGKK010118492.1:0-47850 GCA_037177015.1 Euceroptres primus
ACGAAAATGATAATTTTTCCATTTTTTCAGTTTTTTGGCATTCCATAGCTATAGTAAATTTAAATGCTCCTAAAAACAATAAAGGAATTATTGAAGGTAATGTGCCAAACTGTCAATTGGCAAAAAAAAAGAAAAGATTCCGCCAGTTTTTTAGTGTAGTGCGAATTTTGATACTTTTCTTCATTTTCTAGCCCACTGTGCATCCCCTCCCCGGGCGTATGCCCCGTCCTGCGAGTCCTATTTGTAGAATTTCAATCATCTATAACTTGAAATCCATTCATCAGATTGATTTTCTTCAAAAATAAACTTGAATTAATTTTTCATTGAGAATATGGATCTGTAATCATATTAACATAACTTGACAATCACGCCATACATCTTTGGCATTACAAATTGGCAAAAACTTTCCAGATACCTCGTAAACCTAGTAGCGAGGTTGCGGCAAGATTTCCGCAAAGAAATGTTATTCAAAACGCCATCCTTGAACTATGTAACAATTCTTTAACAGTTTCAGAACGCTGTAACTTACTTATTGTCACAAATCTGTAACAATTGTAGAACGCTGTTACTAAACGCTGCAAGATTCAGGCGAGCTTGCAGCCATGTATCTGCAATCTCTGCAATATTGCAGAAAGGTCTTGAAATTGTCGTGTAAGCTGACAGGAACCATAGCGCAGCTATGGTTCATACAAGGTTATAGTAAGGTTGCTTCAAAATTGCTAAAAGGTTGTGGGAAAGTTGCTACAAGGTTGTTGTCAGGTTGTTGTAGGGTTGGCGTAAGATTGCTGAAAAGTTTCTATAAGATAAAGGATAACAACCTTCCGTCAACCGTTCGGAAAGTTTAGTAACAGCGTTCTGAAATTGTTACAGATTTGTGACAATAAGTAAGTTACAGCGTTCTAAAACTGTTAAAGAATCGTTACATAGTTCAAGGATGGCGTTTTGAATAACTGGCTACTAACCTATTACAGAACATGTTACTTTTTGTTCTATAACAGAACAAAAAGTAACATGTTCTGTAACAGGTTAGTAGCTAGTTACTCAAAACGCCATCCTTAAACTCTGTAACGATTCTTTAACAGTTACATAACTATCTTTGCTGTGAGGACGTCACAATTCGTGACAGCGGTAGGATTTTCGCATTGCTAATCAAAACCTTTCGCAATGGTATTTACAGAAGCATAATTGAGGTAATTTAATTAAAACATAGAACCTAACTAATTTGAACTAAGCATAACCAGGAGGAACTAAATCAGCTCAGATTGCACGATGGTGTGCATGTTGGAAACCAAGTACACACCCTGCGTAACAAGGTTCTATGTATATATAACCAGCGGCCTGAAAGGCTATTACTACTAAAGCATCAAACGATAGAATAATAGATCAGTAGTAACAGCCTGACTCTGTCAGGCTTCATTAGAGATATATCGTTCGTGCATACGGTAACAGGAGGCATCCGTGGAAATTTCTATACTTGCTTCGGTTCACATAGCGATACATGGAGCGAGGATCCTAAATCACTGGAGTCGTAATTCTAACGCCAAACCGGGATCTGACGTTCGGAAAACTAAACAAAAGTTCGTCGAACATTCGTAGAGATATTTTTCTCTACTCTACGTTGAAGAAAATGTTTATTTCAAAAATTTTTTTATAGTAGGTATATTCTTTCCTGAATCAGCAATTCAGGAATTTGAAATTAAATTGTTTAAATAGTGAGTGTTAATATATAATTATTATTTAAGGAGATAAAACTATTTTAATTAGAAGTATAAGACTGATAAATTAATATGTGAAAATATAATATCTCTATAATAGAATACCCCTAGTGCGACTAAAGTGATGTGGTCCTTAATACATTAATTAAAGTACGAGATTATAGGGTTAATATCTAATACATCAAGATTACTATTCTAAGTGTGAGATTAATGATGTAATTTGTGATGATGTACAAAGAGAATATTTGAATACCACTTGAGTAATGACTATTCATAAAACAATATGAATCGATAGCAATTCAGAAACGGTAGCAAAAGGACAACTTTAAGTGATAATGGTATTTTTGCCCCCACCTCTCCCCTACCCCCTCCATCTTCAAAATCATGAAATATATATTTTCAGAAAAAGTCCCGCGCGTCAAATAAAAAACAAGGCTCAAAATAACTTGCAGAATGCAATTCTTTACGCGCAGGAGTGCATGAAAGAAAAAAATTGTTGACTTGTGAAGTTAATTGTTCTAAAAAAATTATTTTAACAAATAGTCAACATTATGGATTGTTGGTTTGCAAAGTATATTTTTACGTTAAAATTGCTTGCTTTTATCGTCAAGATGAACAAGATTACTACTAATTGTCTTCAAATTATATTGGCCATTATGTTCATTGATGAAAATTTATAATCCAATACTTTTTATGTTTTTTTTGAACAACTTATATGACCAAATGCTTATTATCGAAATTTATGGGCAAAAAAAAAGATATTTTTTTCTTCTAATTGTCTACAAACTATCTTATTAGTGATGTTAAGTAATGAAAATTTCTCTTCCGATATTTGTTTATAATTTTTCTTAATACATAAGAAATATTGGATGATAAATCATCACTAAACATCATGGCCAATATAACTTGAAGACAATTAACAGAAACAATTATCTTTTTGGCCAGTAAATGCCGACAATATGCGTTTGTTTATATAATTTGTTTAAAAAATGATAACAATATCAGATGACAAATTTTCATGGTCAAATCTCATCTTGACGCTAAAAGCAAGCAATTTTAACATGCGTAATGTTAAATTGCGTTCTACAAGTTATTTTGAGTCACATTTTTTATTTAACCCTACTGTGCGGCGCACAATGGGAAGAAAGTACATTTTTTATTCAAAATACGATTTAGCTTACAAATATTAACCGATTGGAATTTTTTTTAAAAGGTAATAAAATTCCCGAGAAAATTGTCCAGGCCAATTTTGAAAAAAGGTTTTCATTTTTTTATACATAAAGAAATATATCGAAAAAATTACTATTTTTTCAATTCGGCCTTCTCGGTTTTTGTCAATAGTGCAAAATTTTTTGCAATTGCCTGAATTTGATAGAGCAACATCACTTGAAGATAATTCGATATTAACCATTCAGCAGAATAAATTTTTTATGAACAGATTATTTGTTAAAAGTTGATTTTTTATCATTTTCATTATTTTCAGATTATTCTTTCTTATTTTATTAGTAATTTGTTTCATAATATTACCGTGATAGAAAAAATTTGTATTCGAATAATTGTTATTAATAATATGAAGAAATTTAATTAAGAAATGCAGAATTTGGGTGTCTTTTGTTAGTTTCTTGAGTTAGTTTTTTTTCGATTTAGCTAGCGAAGAAATTTAATTAAGAAATGCAGAATTTGGGTGTCTTTTGTTAGTTTCTTGAGTTAATTTTTTTTCGACTTAGCTAGCGCAACATAGTTTGAATACTAGGCTTGATTAAACAATAAATTTTATGATTTTTATGAACAGATTTTATAATAAATGAAGAATTGGTACATTTCCGAACCTAAAATATATTTTTTTAGTATTGTTCTAACATTTTTTTATAACAATGATGAAATTTATTGTTTAATCATGCCTAGTATCCAAATTATCTTGTGTTAGCCAACTACAAGTAGTAAATTGAAAAAACGAGTTTTTTATTCAAAGAACACCATTTCTGCATTTGTTAATGTAATTTAATAGTCAAAATAGTGTTCTAATAGTCAAATTACATATACCTCCAATTTAGTCGAAACTTCATGATCCCATGTGTTTTGATGCCCTGATTATGAATATGATATTACACGAAAATTTATAGTCAACAAATTTTACGAAAATTTCGTTTTCAAGGTCACAACTTGAAAACCCATCGTTTTTCAATCAATTTTAGCAATATCTCGATAAATAGTGGTTCTACAAAATAAAGTTTCAGATAAAAGTTGTAGCCCTTGAAAATGTTCATTTTTTTATTGAACATATTTTCTCCCTATTGCCATTCTTTTTTGAGAAATTTGATGAAAAGTGTCGAAAATCGCATTTTTGAAAATGAAAGAAAGACTTTTCACCTCAATTTCCATATACCTTTAATTCAGTCGAAACTTTGTACTCTCATATTTTTTGGTGTTCTGATTAGCAATATGATAATGAAAATACGTGTAAATTTCATTTTCAATGTCAAAACTTGAAACAACCGTCGTTTCTCAATAAATTTTAGCGATATCTTGATAAATATTGGTTCTACAGAAAAAAGATTTGAATAAAAGTTGTAGCTCTTTAAAAGGTGCATCTTTCTGTCCTTTACACTTTTCCTCTCGAACCATTATTTTTTGATCAATTTGAAGTGAAATGTGTCAAAGAAGCTAACCTTTTCAAAAGCGCGTTTTTCAACACTTTTCACCTCAAATTTCTCAAAACAGAATGATTTTAATGGAAAACTGCATACAACAAAAAGGATGCATATTTTTAGGGGTAACAACTTTTATCTCAAACTTTTTTCTCTTGAACCAATTTTTATAGAGATATTACTAAAATTATTGAAATTCGACGATTTTTGCGAGTTTTGACCTTGAATATGAAATTTCCAAGTAGTGTTTCAATGCACGATTTTCAAAACTGATTTTTTTTTGGTTCCAGCATGATAATTTCTACATGTGATACATCATTTTAATCAGAGGACTGAAGGCTTTCAGAAAACATACGTTTCATACTTTGGCAGAGGGGATTCAAAATACCATTGTCACGTAATATTGTCCTTTAATTAGGACTCTAATTAGCAAAGCATTTAACATCAGTTTAATTTAACATTAGTCGGTACAATATGTTTCGCTTTCAGGAAAATAAGTCGAGTCACGTTCGTAAAGATAAATCAGAAGGCGGGGGAAATTTGAATGATTAGAACTCGAAGCCGGCAGCGTGAGACTCTGAAACCTCGAGGTGCACAGTGGGAAAAAAGCACCTTTTCTAGACAAAAATCGAACAGTACAATTCTTAACAGATTTTGATGTTTTTTCTTCAGAAATGACCGTAAGTATTGGGAGTGACGGCGAATCTTTCACTCTGACTAAATAAAAATGTGTTATTCAACAACAAAGTTTAAACTTTTTTTGTCTAACTTTCAGTGACTTCATTTGTTTTAAGATTTTCAAATTTATTAAAATAGGTCATAAATCAATGTAATGACTAACTAAAAATTGTGTCCAGTAGGTTAAGTAAGAAAAAAAGTTATTTATAATGTTATAAACAAACTGTTGAACAAAAGTCATTTTTCGTGATTCGCAATGATTAGCTACTTTAAATCCATAGAGTTTGTATAAAACATGACAAATAATAATGTGCGCTCACAATTAGTTAAGAATAGTTGCAGTTACCAATTACTTAAACAATTTTTATAAACAAATGCACATTTTAATCATTTTTTCATGAACAGACTTCATTTTTTTGCGGAATCAATTTGAAATGTTTTGCCAAAGAAATGTTTTGCTGTCATCTTTTTCATAATTACAAAAACTGTTAATTATATAAAAAATTTTCATAAATATATGCACGTTTTGACCATTTTTTCATTAATGGGCCTATTTTTTGCGGAATGAACTAGAAATGTCTTTCCACGGACTCCTTGCTATCATATTTTTCATAGTGACGATAACTGTTAATTGCATAAACAAATGCACATTTTTATCATTTTTTCATGAATATGCCTAATTTTTTTACGGAATCAACTCGGAATGTTTTTCCAAAGACTCCTTGCTGTCATATTTTTCATAATGACAATAATTGTTAATTATATAAACAATCTTTATAATCAAATGCACATTTTCACAATTGTTTCATGAATAGACTTCATTTTTTTGTTGAATTAACTCGAAATATCTTGTCAGAGACTTCTTGCCCTCATATATTTCAATTTGATAGAAGCTGTTAATTCTTTAAACGAAAATTAAGCCTATTTATGAAAAAATGGTGTAAATATTCTTTTGTTTATAAAAATTTTTATATAATGAACAGGTTTTGTCACTATGAAAAATATGACAGCAAGGAGTCTTTGTCAAGACATTTGGAGTTGATTTCGCAAAAAAAAATAAAGCCTATTCATAAAACAATCGTGAAAATGTGTATTTGTCTATAAAAATTGTTTATATAATTAAAAATTATTGTAATGAAAAATATGGCATTAAAGAGTTTTTGACAAAACATTTCGAGTTAATTCTGCAGAAAAAATTATGTTTGTTCATGGAAAAATAGTGGAAATATGTATTTGTTTATAAAATTTGTTAATATAATTAACAATTATTATCACTATGAGAAATATGGCAGCAAGAAGTCTTTGGCAAAACATTTCGAGTTGTTTCCGCAAAAAAAATGAATCCTATTCATGAAAAATATTGAAAATATACATTTCTTTACAAAAATTGTTTATATAATTAACACTTTTTGTCACTATGAAAAATATGATAGCAAGGAGTGCCTGGAAAGACATGTCTAGTTTATTAAAAAAAATTAGGTCTATTCACGAAAACATGGTCAAAATTTGCAGTTGCTTATAAAAATTGTTTATATAATTAACATTTTTTGTAATTATGAAAAATATGACAGCAAGGAGTCTTTGGCAAATCATTTCAAGTTGATTCCGCAAAAAAATGAAGCATATTCATGAAAAAATGTCAAAAATGTACATTTGTTTAAAAAAATTGTTTATATAATTAGCAGTTTTGTCACTATGAAAAATATGATAGCAAGGAGTCCCTGGAAGGACATTTCTAGTTCATTCCGAGAAAAGAATTAGGTCTATTCATAAAAAAATGGTAAAAATGTGCAGTTGTTTATAAAAGTTGTTTATATAATTTAAATGTTTTATAAGTATGAAAAATATGACAGTAAGGAGTCTTTGGTAAAACATTTCAAGTTGATTCCGCACGAAAAATAAATCCTATTAATGAAAAAATGGTTAAAGCGTGCATTTGTTTATAAAAATTGTTTAAATAATTGGTAAACAGCAGCTTTTCTTGACTAATTGTAAGCGTACATTATTATCTGTCATATTTCATACATAATATATGGATTGAAAAAAGCTAATAATTGCGAATCACGAAAAAATGACTTTTGTTCAATAGTTTTCTTCTAACATTATAAACTTTTTTTTCTTACTCTAACCGACTAGAAATTATTCTTAGTTAGTCATTACATTGATTTATGTCCTGTTTTTTATAAATTTGAAAATCTTAAAAGAAATGGTATCACTGTAAAGTTAGACAAAGAAGTTTAAGCTTTGTTGCTAAATAACAAATTTTTGTTTAGTCAAAGTGAAATATTCGCAGACACGTTATATCTGGAAGGCTTACGGTCATTTCTAAAAAAGGACATCCATATCCGTTAATTTTTTTTTTCAAAAAAGGAGCTTTTTCCCACTTAACTATGAAGCGTCCCTTTTTGTCCAAAATCAAACGACGTGCCTTGTAGAAAACGACGATGATACGGATCACAAATAACAAAAGAGATTACAAGTTAATTCTGAAATGAAATATAAATCTAGTTTCTAGAGAGAAAAATCTAACTTCGACACACTCCTCTTGTTCCAGAATCAACACATGAATCTGGATTCAACAGTGACTATATATAAGAACGCTCTCTTCCACGGAATATTATCATCTGAGAATGGACCACTTGCATTTAAATTTGAGCTCCTGTCAGTTGCGAATGTAGGGAAAAGTTTTCTATGAAAACAGTGGCAGAAAGTTCTCTGCTGACTTTTACGACTGATAAAAGACTCAGGTCCCGAAGTATGCCGTGTTTCGCGACAGTGGACAACGATAAAACTTAACTGCGACCTTTCCGGCATACACAATTACGTACACCGTACTCAGGCGTTAAATCATGCGCGTATCTCAACCCGTCCCGCTTGTATGAAAAAAAAACTTTTACTATGAATAATAAACTAGCGTATCATGCGTTACTGTAAATTACGCCCACGGGATTGAAAAACGAATCGCGATCCCCGAAAACGCAACTTAACTCACTTAAATTTATATAGCAATTTATATTCATAAACATTTGTCCATGAATGTCTTTACGATAGACAAATTTTTGACTGGGTTGATAAATATTTACTTGCCCGTTGACCTATTGACCCATTTTAGCTAACCCATCATCAGATTTTAGAATCTCACGTTGGGTCATATTTCTCAGGAATATCAGAAGTTGGTCGAGGTTCTTTGGATTTTTATGGAAATTGGCGATAATTTAGTGGTAGGCAAAGGAAGTTTCTGTTCCAAATGGTTTACAAAATTTTTCAAAATTTCGCAAGTTACGGGACTTTAAATTTTGAGGCTCGACTTTTTTAAAAACGCAATATATCCGAGACCGATCGACCGGTTTCGTTCCTTTTTCAGCGATAACATAGAATTTATAAATGTTTGAAACGAAATAGAAATCGAAAATAATTTTAAAAAAGGACCCCACACCAAATATACAGGAATTGAGTTTCGGCGAACTTTGTTGGGTCTATAAAAAATTCTAATACCAAAAGTCTATGGGCAGTTTTTGAAAATCACAAAAGTCTATGGGCAGTTCTTGAAAATCACTTTTTTACGTAGAAAGACGCTACAAAAGTGAAGTGAAAATGTTCAGGAAATAGGTTTTGGTCAAGTTGGCTGGTTTTTTAATTAAGATTATGCTGATCAGAAAGTTCTAATATCAAAAGCTCATAATCAGTTTCTTGTCTAACAGAGATTTAAAATCACTTTTTAGGCGCTTTTCTACGTAAAAAAGTGAGTTTCAAGCTCTGATAGACAAAAAAAATGTCCAAAGAATCGAATTTTGGTATCAGAATTTTTTACCAGCAGCAGTTGAACTAAAAAATTAGACCCAGCTAATTTCACCGAAACCCAATTTCCGTATATTTATTGCGGGGTCCTTTGAGTAAAAAAAAACTCCAAAAAATATTGAATTCAATTTTTTGGTCAGACGCACCCTTCGACTTTAATTAAATACAAATATTTGGAGCCCTTATTATTTTCTGCGTTGATTAAAAAGAAGAAAATTATGGAGAGTCTGAAACTTTTGAACATAGAGTTTTTTATTGTCGCCGCGTGGGCTTCACGAGGCGTGAACTGTCTACTTAAAAGGAAAATTGTAACGAAACAAAATTTTCCAAATAGGACTCAAAAATTGCAAAAGAAATTTTGAATTCAGTTTTTGATACAAATGCACCCCTTATTTTTAATATTTAATGGAATATTAGAATTTCTCATAATTTTACGAGTAGATTAAAAAAAAAAGAATTGATGAAGGACTAAAAACTCGCGGAGAGTTTCTGCGAGTTTTGGATCTTCCATCAATTTTTTTTTTTAATCGAAGCATAAAATTATTAGAAAGTAAATACGCATTAAATATTAAAAATAAGGGATGCTTAAGGTGTCAAAATCTAAATCCAAAATTTTCTTTCGTTTCAATTTTCTTTGAAAATATTACAAAATTTGATACTATTTCTATAAAAATCATTTGAATTCAATAAACGATCTCGAAGATACGGCCTACATGCTAGCAGTTCACGCCTTGTAATGTAAAGTCCACGCTGCGACACTAAAAAATTGTTATCTCCAAAAGTTTCACACCCACCATTAATTACTTTTTTTTAATTAACGCAGAAAGTAATAAAGAATCTAAATATTTGTATTTAATTGAAATCGTATAAGTTCATTTGAGAAAAAAGAATAAGTTCAAAATTCTTTTGAGTTCTTTTTGGTCAAATTTTTGAAAACAGTTTTCAGTTTTTATTGCGTTTCAAAAATTTACAAATTCCATGCTATCTCAGCAAAAATCAATAAAATCGGTAAAACGGTCTTAGAGATATTGCGTTTGAAAAAAGTCGAGCCTCAAAATTTAAAGCCCCGTAACTTTCGAAATTATAAAAAATTTTGAAAACCACTTAGCACAAAAACTTCCCTCACCTAACACTAAATTGTCACTAATTTGCATAAAAATCCAAAGATCCTCGACCAACTTCTGATATTTCTGAGAAATTTTGACCCATTAGAGGAAAAATATAGAGAACGCGGAAAAAGTTTTTTGTGCAGAGAATATAAATACCCTTTTGACCATTGTTAAGGGTTCTTACTGAGTGATATATATGCAGGGATAAAGGAAATAGAGAGATTGGTGGAAGGATAGGAAGGGGAAAAGAGGAAAACAGGAAGGGCAAAGGGGGAAGGGCGGAGGACTAGTGGAAGGATAGGAAGAGGGAAAGAGGCAAACAGGCAAACAGGAAGGGAAGAAGGGGAACGGTGGAGGATTGGTGGAAGGATAGGAAGGGAAAAGAGGGTTTAAAGGAGGGAAGAGGTAAAGAAAAGAGTGGATAAAGGAAGAAAGGGTAGAGTAGAAGAGGGGTAAAGGAAGGGAGAGGAGGGTGAAATGTTGAGAGGGGAAAAGAAAGGAAGAAGGAAATGTTCGGAGGGGAAGAGGAAGGAAAGGGGAAATATTGGGAGTCGCATATGAGGAAAGGGAAAACGAGGAGAGGAGTAAATGGTAGGAGAGGAAATAAAAGGAAAGACAAAGAAGAGAAGGGGAAAGTAAGGGGAGATGTTAAGGAGAGGATTGGAAATGAGGGGCCGATAAAAGGATGTAGGGGAAAATGAGGGAAGGGGTAAGCTGCAGGACGAAAAAATAGTGTAGGGGTAAGAGGAGGGTGGGGAAAGTGAAATTCTGGGAGAAAAAAGGAGAGGATTAATGTAGGAAGGGGAATAGTACGGAAAGAAAGTAATATAGAGAAAAGAAAAGAAGGGAGTAAAAATGAGGGGTAGGGAAGGAGTGATTGCAGGGTAGGGTAAGAATATGCTATGAAACCGATATAAAAATTTCCGTCTTTTAAGGATATGCCGAAAGTATCCAACAGATATCCCGGTGCTGACAGGAATATCCTTCCATGAACTTTTAAAATATTGTTCAAAAAAATTATAGCAAAATCTACTTCTAATCAATGTGTCATTTTATAATTTCCAGAAGGCAATCCTGCTCACAGAACTTGGACTGCTTAACAGGGACCAAAGATTAACAAGATCTAATCCTGTATCTCCACTGGAAATTGAGCCCCTGACGCTACGTCAGAAGACACCTGTACCCTCGTGACATATCAGTGCCTTGCGTTGGCAATGTATGCGTTTATTAGTTTGACTGTGTGAGTATCTAGTGCTCATAAGTGATCGTTAGCATAACGAAGTTACAAAGTGATCCGTTATAGAGAACACAGGTGGTTCGGTGAGCGAAAGTTCGCCGTTTGAGTTTCCCGTAGTAACGAGGAAACTGGGTGGTGTCGTCGAATCGTGGATGGTGTAAATTTGAGGGGGGGTGTGAGAGCGAAGGGTGGCTCAGGGCGCGGTATGGTGGTTGCCAACAAATGCTGCCATGCTCGAGCGATGCCAGCCGGCGGCCTGGACGTGGCCTCCGCTGGACCGGAGAACGCTGAGGATGCGGTGCGACAGTTTTGCCCTCTCTGTAGGCAGGATAACCTTTCTGCTGCTTGCTACCATCATATCCAGCACCCAGACGACCAGATACGCGTCCAGGATTGTCGAAACCAGGAGTGGACAAACCCGAGGAATATTACAAGTTAGTATTTTAGGCTTTATCACAATTTGAAGTCCTTCTTTTTCTAATTCTTCTTCCTCGTCTTCTTCTTATTCGTTTTCTTCTTCTTTTCTTCTTCTCCTTATTTCTCTTTTTCTTCTTTTTTTTGTCCCTCTGTCATCAAAATAACTCATTGCACCAATCACCAATAACTCGGTGCATCAAAATAATTCATTGTACCTTCTTGGGATACCAAAAGACAATTCGAATAATCCAATTTCAAAAGGATCAACTTGTCATGACCGCTTGTAACCTGTGTTAAATTCATAATTAATCTTACCAAATTATGAACTCTCGCGACTTTTGAGCGTGTTAGACTCTTGACAGGTCGACTGTCCCGAAGAAAACTGTCTTAACAAAGATTTCCGGAAACAGAGTGTATCAACTATATTCTACTTCGCTAGTGTGTCGTATCTCTGAGTGAAGATACGACACTCTAGCGAAGTAGAATATAGTTGATACACTTTGTAGACGGAAATCTTTGTTAAGATAATTTTCTTCGGGACAGTCGAGGTGTGAAGTCAGTTCGAATTTTCACTGCAAATTGATACTTCTGAGGCCACGCTTAGAATATTGCATTTTTCAAAATTGAATTTAATTCAAAAAGGAATATGAGCAACTTGAATCACTTTGAATGCAGGATATCTCTTAATCGAAATTATGCAGTTGGTTTTGAAATTAAATCCATCTGAAGTAGTGATGCACGTCGAGTACATTCAAGATGAAATCGAGAATTTCCCAAAACATGTCTAGATGAGTTCAAAAGTTCATGAAGATCAAGAATACATAACAATAAATCAGTCGAGAATTCTCATCGTATTCGTCTAGACAAGCAACGAGATTTTCGATTGCCATAAAGATTTAACGTGTCCAAACATATTTCAAGCAAATTAATTTTTTTCTCAAAAACCCTCGCCGTGCAACACTAATCTGATACAACCCAGATCGTAAGTCGAATTTCATTTAATTTTAAAACCAACTAAATAATTTCGATTTCGAGAAAAGAAAGGGAGTTTGTGACGGTAGGGTGAGAGGAAGTGTTTAGGTGGGGACAGTTGCGTGGCGAGGGAAATGGGAGGTTGTGGTGGGTGAGAGGTGTGGTAAAGGAGGTTGTGAGGAAAGGGGGATGTGAGGGGCAGAATAGACGAAGCCTTGAGAGAAAGAAAGATTGCGAAGGTGAAAAGAAGTTGTGAAAGTCACAGAGAGATTAGGGTGGTGAGGGGTCTGTAGTGGAGGCCGTAAGAGAAAGAAAGGTTTTAAGTAGTGAGATAAAGAGATGGAGTAGAGGAGACTGTAAGAAAATGGGAGGTTGAAAGAAGGAACAAGGGGAGATTCTGGTAGGTGAGGGGTGGGGTTAAGAGAGCGTGAAAGAAGTGAAAGTTGTGAGGGCTCAAGGGAGGGTGGACTGGGGAAAGTGTGAGGTGAGGAGAGGTTGCTGTGAGTAAGGATAGAGTTGGTTTTAAGAGAAGAGGTTGAAGAGGCGGAAGAAAAGAAGAAGTTTAGGAGAAAGAAAGGGAAGAGGAGGATAGAGAGGATATGATTAGGGTGAGGTGAAGCAGAGATTTAATGGAAGAGGAAGAGTAAGAAGCGAGAAGAACGGGAATTATGGGAGAAGAAGCTGTGAGAGGTGATAAGAGTGAGGAGTTAAAGGGTAGGGAGGAATGGAAGATTGTGAGGAGAAGAGAATTGTGAGAGTTATGGGATAGAGGAGGATATGAAAGAAGAGGATGTTGTGGCGGCTTAGCGGAGGGTTGGTTGCGGAAGGTGCATGAAGATGGAAGATTGATGTGGGTAAGGATAGAGTGGGTTTTAAGGGAAGAGGTTGGGGAAACGAAAGAAGGGAATAGGGTTAAGGTGAACGGGTAAATGGAAAAGCAACCGTTGTTATTGCTTCTCATCGAGTGAGAGGGACGGATGAAGGGTTAGAGGAGAATGGAGGAGAAATGATCAGGATGAGGTAGAGGAGAGTTGGGGGAAGTTATGGGGAGAAGGAGTTGTGAGAGGTGGATGAAGAGAAAAGGTAAAGGGTAAAAGGGAATGGTAGGTTGAGAGTAGAAAAGAATTATGAGACGTATAAGGAGGCGAAGGGAGATATGGGTAACGAAGAGGATAAGGGGAGGAATATTAGGAAGGTAAGGAGAAAGGAAGAGGAAGGCAAGATAAGGGGAATGAGTGGTTATGAGGAGAAGGGGATTTGAGAGGTATGAGGAGGAAAAAGGAGATAGGGATAAAAGGGACGGTATGGGGAAGAAGATTAGGAAGGTAACGGGAATTAGGTTTTTCAAAGTCGCATCAACTGCCAGGGTTATTAGTAACAACTGCAGGGGTAACTTTGGGATAAAATTTCTAAGCTGTAAATTAGTGAATTTTTAAAAGAGCCAGGCGTGATTCTGAGGTGACGGGTTCTGCAGAAAATGACCCATTTATCAAACTGACTTAATTTACATTTTTCGAGTCGAATGGTAATGAATCAAGGCAAGGCAGTAGAGTGATGTATTGACAATGATTGCCAGCACGTGGCCTTGTCATATGGGAAACCACCGCATATTGCCGTTGCTGTAGCAGGGTGGCGCGAGTTAAAAGCATTCTCTTTCATTCAATTAAATCGTGAAATGTATTTGACGGATACGGCCGACATCAATTACATCTAATTGATATTCACATGGTAAAAGCGGCGCCCAATGTTCACGAACTTTATATGAACGCACCACCGATCGCGCTGCTAATTACGGAAATGTCGTTTCCTAGATTATACGATTCAATTCATTGAACGAAAAGTACATTTTTCTGCCCCTTCACATTGCAGATTGAAATTCAAAAATTGACTCATTTTTTAAATCAATCGGAACAGGATTTCAATAGCTAACGGCTTTGTCTAATTTAATTTCATCGGACAAAAATAAGAGAGTGTGCCTTACAAAAGTTTACCAGGATTATAAGTTCCTGATTGTGATTTGTGAAGTGTAGGTAATTAGGAAATTTGTCAGATGATTCGAAATGTAAAAATGCTATAAAATTGTAGTCGTTGAAACTAAATGACCCAATCTTAAAGAAAAATAGAATCCCTATTTCAAGAACTAGAAGATAGTCAATCCGATTTTCTCTCTTTCCTGAATCAGCACCACTTCACGCACTTTATCTGACCTCATGCTCTACCGCTAGCACTTTTAATCTACTTTATTTCGTCGCTTTATTTCCCAGCTTTTTTACGAGTATAACTAGAAAATTTTTCTCCGCCTGAGAATAACTTTCGTGCTCCTCCTGGGTTCTTTTCGTTTCATATTACTTCGCCAAGTTTTATGATTTTCCATACTGCAAGGTGTACTTCGCCACCGTGATAAATGTTTCATGAACCCTTCAAAATAGGGCATCCGCAAACCAATTCTGGACGAGAAAAGAAAGTTAAGGTTAGGTTACTTGCTGCAAGTCACGTGGTGTAACTGACGCCGACGCAATTGGGAAGCCATACTTTTTCACAATCTTTCAAATCTAAAGCTCTTCTGCTTAATTTTTTAATACCCTTCTCGAGCGATATTCCACGTACCCAGGATAGGAAAAGTTTAATACTCCCAGATTCCAAGGTAGCTTATTTCCTATTCTAGGAGCACGTAGCTTCCTCTTTCTTCCCTTCTTAATTTCGAGGAGCGAGGTCGCCTTTTTTGGTCGATTTTCAACTGATCAAATCTTGCCCACTTCTTTGCTTCTGGAATTCTTTTACGCTTCTTCGAATCTATCCATAAGAGTCCAGAACAATAAAAATTATGATCACGTTCGAACGCGACGGATTTCGCAATAAAATCGCCGGCATATCCGCGGAAGTAAATTATAATAATCCACATCTGCTTCGAAGTCCCTGCACGTTTAGTCGGCACCCATATTTCTGTTCTTTTGCATCGGCAATTTCCCGTCCCTGACGATGAAATAGTAACGATTATAATTCTTTTTAAAAATTCAATAATTTCATTTAGCAACAAAATCTTTCTCCGGATATATTTTATATTTGTTAGAAATACATTTATTCATCGCAGTACAGCTTTAGAATTTTATGTTTGAATAACCATTTCCTCCCCATCCACTTCAAGTTACTATAGAAGGAAATTATTTAATATTTCTTGTATTTCTTGTATCGAAAACCAATACTGCGTTTTGCCTGATATTTAGCAATACGGTATTGAAGATTGACTATATAAAACTGAATCCGTTATATAATCCTCATATTTCAAATCTTCTTTCTGAATCCCTCTATTTCTTTCTGCACTACTGAAAATTAAATGAAACATTAGAATCAAATTTTTCTAGCGAAAATAAATGGAGTTTCGACAATCATATTTTAAAAAATTTAAGAGGTCTTTAAATAAATATTTTAAAAATTTCAAATCTCTATGAGAAGTTGGTTAGTTTAATAGGAAAAATCATTTTGTATAACTTGTATAGCATGTATAGCTTAATGCTCCGAAAAAACGAGAGAGTTCAATTTTCATGTGTCGAACAGCATCATAACTTGACTCTATTATTTTTCAACACTCCCATAGGCATAGCTGAATAAAAGAAGTTATATCCACGCATTTTAGAAGCGGGGGGAAAGATGAAAAAAAAACGTCATACTTTCATCAACTACGTCGATGAACCACAGTTTGCGAACATTTTGACAGACGCCACTGGAACTCTGTGGCAGTCGTTAATTTTTAATGCTTCCGATGGAAAAAAAGACGATATAAAGTTTGACGCAAACCCTCGGCCGGGTGCGATGAAAAACCATTTTTTATTGTTCCTTCCATAACAAGCGACGGTTCTCGCGCCATTCACTCGTTAATGGAAATTCGTGTCGGTGATCATTCGTTCGTTCTATGGTTCTATCGATTCAGCCGCATCGAATACCACTGGCACGGCAGAGAGAATAATTAACGATATCCTGTATCTCCTATGGTCACGATTCTTTTTTTTTAAATTTGCTTCGGTTGGTTTATCGCACCAACACAGGTGCACACAAGTTTTAAAAATAGGAGCACCAACACGGGGCCACGCAAAAAGAGATGTTTCAGGTTGTCAAAGTAACGCGCCAAGAAGTGATGCTAAATTGTTGAATGTAATATTGAACAATTAAAGATTAAATATGTATTCTCTTTTTTGCAGGAACTGAGCAGTCAATATTTGGATCCCGTAGAGGTTTTTCGAGGGATACCATACGCTACGCCACCTGTAGGAGATTTGCGTATGAAACCACCTTTGCCACCAAAATCTTGGGCGGGAATAAAACTTGCCGACTCTTTCGGGGCCGTTTGTCCCCAAAAGTTTCCGGATATCAGCAATATGTCAGCATCACTTATAACCATGCCAAAAAGCAGATACACACAACTTCAGCGATTTTTTACTTTTCTGACCAATCAGAGCGAAGACTGCCTTTTCTTGAACCTGTACATTCCTGGAAGCGGTGAGTACTATCAGTACCTTCCAAACATATACACCCTCACAAAAACACAAACACAGACACGCACTCTCACTTACACACACACACACATTTACGCAAACACATACAAATTATAAAGCTTCCTCTTTCAAGAAGCAAGAGTACAGTTAAAATCTTTGTGAATGTACTCCAATATTTTCTGTTGCGCGGTGAAAATCTGAAAATAGAAAAGAATATCAGACTGGAGAATATTTAAATATCTTTCTTTTAAGAATCTGACTTTTCCAAGTTTAAAAGATTCTTGGAACTTTGCGGTTCCATACTTTTTATCACTTTAATAATTCATTTAGCTGCTTCTTAAAAACAGTAATATTACCTGCCAGCTCGGTATGTCGACGACTTCCTTTGGGGCGTTTCGCTGGAAAAAGGAAATCCGCTCTCCTTAATGAATTCTCAGTCCGGCTAATTCACTCACGTAATTTTATCCGACTTGGTAACCGAGTCAGTCCAGCACCTTTGAACCGAGCGAGGGAATCTTTTCAGCAGTTATAGTCCACATTTAAGTGCGACTCGGACGCCCTCAAGCTCGGTTAATTAATTGCCACCAACTGTCACAACCCTGTATCATGGATTTTAATAAAGAACGCCTCGGGTTTTTAGCCCGGAAAAATCAGCGGTGAGATGGGGAGCTCGTAAATAGGCGGACTTTTATACGGTTCCATTAAAATGAGTTTAGCGACCTGATCTAATTTACTTTTAATTAATTTTGATAAGTGGTAAGTAAGTTATGTAATAATTAAATTCTTCTGTCAATTTCAATATTCTAGAATTATCAAAAAACGCCATGAAGTATAAAAGTGCATAGTAAAAGCTTAAGGCTTCAAATCTTTTCGTTTTCCCTCTTTCTTCTTCTTTTTCACCTTAAACGCGGACTGAAGTATTTATCAGTGATGCTCCAAAGCTCCTTTTTAAATAACTATAATTTAGATGTAGTCAAAGAACACTGTCTAAAAAACCTGAAAAGCTTACCTGACTTTTCAAAAATTTTCCTTTTGAAGGACTGCTCATTTGAACTTGCCTCATAAAGTTCCATTTTCTCTAATATTTTGTTAAGCTTCAAAGTGACAAGACCTTCAAAGGAACCTAGCAGAGATGCATCTGTGGTATGAAAAAAATTTTTTTATGTTCATAAAGGATCGCGAGGAGTGGATGCTCCGTATGCAGTCGTGATATACGTTCACGGTGAAAGCTTTGAATGGGGATCCGGCAATTTTTACGACGGGTCCGTTCTTGCCAGTGCTGGTCACGTTATTGTGATCACCCTCAATTATCGCCTTGGAATATTAGGTGAGAGCTTAGAAAAGTAAATTGTGCATTACATATAAGAAATGTCTGCAAAAGCACAGACTGAAGACGTGAGAACGACAATTCAGTAAAGACCATATGCAGTTAGCCCCTAAGTGATAATAAAAATAACCTAATTCAGAGGCTAACTTCAAATATACCACGTTTCAAAATAAAGATTCGATTTACCATGAAATTGTTCTGAATTGGAAAAACTGTATCTTCTTTCAGGCTTTCTGAGAACAGCCTCCTACCCTGATGTGGTTTCAAGTTCTGGAGGTAATTTGGCTCTAAGGGACATTGCCATGGGACTTCGTTGGGTTCGGGATAACATCGCTGCCTTCGGTGGTGACCCCACGAGAATCACGTTAATAGGTCACGACACTGGAGCCGCTCTGGCAAATTACCTACTGCTTGCACCCTTTGGGAAAGGTGAGTACACTGAACTTTTATTTCTCAACTTCGAAGCCTCAGCCCACAAACTGTTAATTTAAGAACCATTTATTACTTCAAGGCCAATAAAAAGCATAAATAAAGACCCTAGATAAATCTGACGAATAAGTTTACATTAAACAGACTCAAGAACTTAGACGAACTGTGCAAAGTTTACATTTCATCCGCCAGAAGCAAGAGGCTCCAAAAACTCGTAATCTGGATTTATCCGAAGTTCCCCGGATATTGCAGTGACACCGTTCGGCAATTAAAAGTTAATATCATCAACGCCAGACCAACGATAAAAGTTCACCCGATCTGTAATTAATTAATGCTATACAGACACCTCGGAAACTTTTCCAGGCTGTTATCGATTATTTTTACTCAAAGAAGATTTAGTGTAACTCTGAAACTAAGTCTGATATGTATTGTATTAGACTGAAATTGAAATAACGCTTTTTCGCCTCCCTTATCCATTTCAATCTTTCCCCATCAGCCTTTACTCCTCTCCTCATTTCCCACTTCCAACTTTTTCCCTCATTTCCCCTTTCTCCCTTTCCCGTCTCCTTATTTACCTCCCTCATACTTTCCCCTTATCTCGTTTTCCTTATCTTATCTCTCCTATCCTTTTCCCCTTCTCTCTTTACTCATCTACTCATTCGCCCTCTGCAACTTTTCGCCTTTCTTAATTCCCTCTTCCTAATCTGCCCCCCTTATTGTTCCGTCCTGAATTTTTCACAACCCCTTCTTTCCCCGTCCCGTACATTTCCCTTCCCTCATTTTCCCACCCGCTCGTGTTTTCACTTTATTTCTAGTCTCCTCGTTTCACACCCTTCCTTTACTATCCCTATATTTACCCCTTCACTACATTTCTACTCATCTCATTTTCCCTTACATTATCCCTCCCATCCTTTTCCCACTCCCCTCCTTTACATATTTCCTCAACCCCCCCGAAATTTTCCACTATTCTAATTTCCTCTTGAGAGGAAATAAGAGGATTTATCATCCTCTCATTTTCTCATTCTCTACTTTTTACCTTCTTTCATTTTCCCGTCATTTCTTTTTCCCCTTCCCTTATTTTCCCGCTCAATATTTTTCTCTTTCGCTAGTATTTTCACTTATTTTCCCCTGATTTGCTACCCCCCCATGTGCCCTCTTTCTTTTTCCCGTCCCTGTATTTACCCCTTCCCTACTTTTTCCATCATCTCTTTTTCCCTCCCCTTATTTCTCTCATCCTTTTCACTCTCCTCTTCTTTACTTCAACCCTTACTTCCTCACTCCAACTTCTTTCTTCTTCTGATTTCTTCTCCCCACATTTTCCCATACTGTTCTCCTTTTCTATCTCTTTATTTATACCTCCAATACTTGTAACCTAATCTCATTTTTCCTTTCCATATCCCTCCCATCTTTCTTCTCCTCCCGTCCTTTACTCCTTTACTTATTTCCTCTTCCCAACTTCATCTCCCTACTAATTTTCTCTTCCCGCATTTTCTCATCCTTTTCTCCTTCCTTCCCCCCTCCCGCCTCTCTCTACACCTCTCCTCATTTCCTCTACCCAACTTTTCACCACCCCTCATTTCTGCTCCTTCTGCTTTTACCTCATTTTCTCATTGCTTACTTTACCCTACCCTAATTTTCCAATGGCTTACATTCCCCTCCCCTCATTTTCCAATTGATTACTTCCCCTTCCCTCATTTCTCCATCGTTTACTTTCCTCTCCGCTTGTGTTCCCTCTTCTATTTGCCTTTTTTCCATTCCTCTCATTTCCCCTCCGCAATTTTCCCCCTTACCTCATATTCCCCTCTCCTTATACCTCATACCTCATTCCTGTAAGTCGAGAGCAAAGGAGTTGGTAACATTTTATAATATTCCATCAGGAAAATAGAAAAGTTTTTAATATTTGCATGAAAGGAGGGAGTATGATGGTGGTTGGGGGCGTAGTAAAAGAGTGTGGTATGAAAGGGAGTAGAATTTCGCACAACGGAAGAGACGAGCCGAGCTCTCTTGAAAACGTGACGTGCCACTTTAACCACGATCTCGGACCGGAAGCTGAGTCTAAAGGGTAGCGGAGAGCGAATCTCTTTTCTCGGCAAAAACTGTGCTTCGCATTGGAGTGTGCCGAGCGCATGGCGATGTAAACTGTTTGCTCCGTTTCCGGTACCAACGGAGGTTTGGGAAATGGCACCATAGAATGGATCCGGCGTCTGCTTTTTTGTTCGACTTCTCTCCTCCCCCGCTTCCCTCTTCAACTCTTCGTTTCGCAGTCCACTCTCGTCTCTGTTAAGCTACTAACTCTGTTTCTTTCGTCAATCTCCACAAACTAAGCACAACAGAAGGACCACTGGAAGTAGCAACAGATACGCCCTGATGCACAGTGTTCAGACACAATATTATAATATCTTGGGTCTTACCTATTTCAGGGTCATGCTGAAAAAGATATCCTAACAGATTCATTCAAATACCTCTTCACAAAAATTCAGTTATTCCTAAAGAAACTTGCAAGTTAGAAAATTCTAAGGATGAAAACAATTGTTTGGAATAACAAAATGGAAAAGAAAGTTATAACTTTGAATTTACAGGAAGAAATTCAAGAGCAGAATAGAGGAAGTAACTGACGCGATGCCAATGTCGTGAAAACCTCTTCCGAGTTTCCTATCTCTGAATAAATCGCCTTGACGTTTCTGCTCTCTATGCACTGTAAACGTAAAGGGCCTTCGCGAAGAAGATTGTTGATCCCAGTCACGGCCATCAAGACGCATACGGAAGGCTGCGAGACAATGAGCTGTAGTCAGAACGTGCTTCCGACTGATAAGAAAGCCCGCACAGCGGTGACGACCGAGTAGAATCTGAGAAGCCACGTATGTTAATTCGACACGATTTCCTTCTGAACGACCCCTTGCTTCTTCCGAGAGCTCTTGATTTTTTTCGACCAAGTTACAAGGGTTGAAAGAATTACTTTTAAAATCTTAATCAAGGAAATTCTTTAGAAAATTTTATATTCCTATAAATTTTTACTTCAAATATTTTCTTAGGATCACTACAAATTATCTGATGTTTAACTTTAATATCTAATTTTGAGAAAAAAAAGTCTCATATGGGGATTCAACCCGACGTTTAGTTTAGGAACTAGAAAGAATTGAATCCGCTGTACTGTGGGCAAAAAAATCGTGCCTCTGGACAAATCAATTTTCAGCTCACAATTTTTATCCAATTTGCAGGTTTGTTTCTTCAAATGAAAGCGTATTAAATTCTGTATCATTACAGTGGAGGGGATTTTTAAAAGAAGGTTCCTAAAATTTTTGTATTCAACGAATAAGATGTTCCGTTTTAACGATGCCGAATTTGATACACTTTCGTTTAAAAAAAAAACTTGCAAATCGGATGAAAAGTGATTTATCCAACGGCATGATTTTTTCCCCACTTTGCGCTGGGCGGTGCTTGATCGCTGCGTGAGTAGTGGAGTAGTAGGGGTCGACAGATTTCCCCCACTATTCGAAATTCAAAGCTCTCTATCTCTGAAACTACTGTCCGTACAAACTTTTGCTTTGAAACATTTTAATTTGCCTTTAGACGTAGAATATTCCTAATTAAAAAAATTGTCGGTATTTGTAATAAAACTCCCAAACACTATTTTCGATTGCTAAAAGCAAAGTGAAATAGGAAATTAAACATTCTCGCGACTCTTTCAACTCGTATAAAGCTCTTCCATGTTTTAATGTCACTTATTTCTCGCTGTGGTTCGCCTGCAACAATTGAGCCTTTTGTCCTATTCTGCATTCTCGTTTTGTCGCTGCGGTTGATCTTCCGGGCTTGCATTTCCAACTCTCGGCGTGCCGTTTAGTCGTATCGTTGACCAGTCGCTTGCAATAATTCTCCACCTCTCTCCACTGAGAGAACAAGCCGAGCGACCCGCAAACTCTGAGCTTCCGGTTGCCGATTGAGCACTGCAATCGCAACGCACCAGAGTGTAGAGTGCTTGCAATTTCGGATTTCACAAGCCCCGATGTATTACGGGTTGCCAGGCACTTTCTTCCGCGATCCAACAGTTGCAATTTCTCTGGTACGACAGTAGACTTTCCGGCAAGGTTAGAGTGGGCGGAGGGAAGAAGGACGAGAACGAGGAAAGGGTGGAAGTGTGGAACAGGGTGGAAAAGCAGACGCCGGATCTTCTCACCGAGTCGCCGCTTTCCGAATCTCCGGCAGTTCCGAAAACGGAGTAAACACTATGTTGGTGGTCGCGTGCAAGCCACAATCAATAACTGCAAAATGTCCCTCTTAGTTGAGTTAGAAATCCCAACGAAATTTTGAGAAATCATTTCAAATAGATGGTTTTTAGTTTAAAAATATGTAGACCAATTATTTTTTATTGATCTTAATATATGCGCGTAATTTCTTCGTTCATGACATTCCAAAACATGTAAGTCAGGCGACGATTCCAAATTTCATCGTATCTTGAAACACGAGGTAGACGTCGACGCGACGATAGCCGAGCGACTAGCCGAGCGGAGAGCCGAGCCGAGCGTAGCCAAGAACCGAGCCAAGCAGACAGCCAATGATTGAAAAGAATGCAAAATGCTCATTAAGACGTCTGATAAAAAAATTCTATCATTTCCAATCCGTTATTTCCTATCCATTTGAATAATTTTACTCCCATCAATGATTTGCTTCTAATTAAATTTTTTTTTGTTAAAATCAATGTTTTTTCCGAATAAGTATTTAATAATAACTCGTTACTGAAATTGCTCTTTTTTGCTTGTTTGCTTTTATTTTTATGAAGGAGTAAAATGGACAAAGAGACGTTGATGCAGATGTCGACTCCGGAAATTGTTTATTTTCCATTCACGGTTCTCGCTAAGATTAAAGGTAAACAAGAAACAATTTCACGTGCAACATTAAAAAGAAAGCTAACGACAAAATGAAAACTCGAGAGAAGTTCCATGGCAAGGGGAATGGTGAGAGAGTTGGGTTGTAGCGTGAAAATGGCCATTGCAGAAATTCGCAATTTTCCCGAGAGAACTGAAAGTAAATCAAAGTTTGAAAGCTTGCCCTTACGCTGTCACGGAACATCGAATGTTATTTATTACCTTGTATACATGCGAAACATTTATACTGTTTATAGTCTTCATAAACGTGATACTGTTAAAAAATGTAATAAAGGCTTTACTTCAAAAATTTTAACAAAGAAGTCAACTTCGCTAAACAATAACCGCCAGTGAATTAAATTAAACTTCCTTAAGATTATTTTCTTAATGAAACATTTTCTGAGGCCATTAATAATTATTTAATACCTTAAGTTTCATAGAATTGAAACTAGAACCATCGAATTATGAGACCATATTAAGTTTACCAAACTAGATTTGCTGCTGATTGCGGTATCTCGAAAACCATCATTGCTTACGGAAGAACGTTTATTCACATGGGGTCAGTACCACAAAGCAAGCAGATCCATGTTTATCTTGGCAAGATGGTTGGCTTCTCTGGCAACGTCGCCTCTGGGAGTAGGAATTTCCATCACTTTACTAGATTCAACGTGAGAATATTGAACGTGATAAAAATCCCGTAACTTCTTTCAAACGGTCACATTTTAAAATGCAGATGTTCAGCACTGTTTTTTCAAGTATAAGTTTCACCTACATTTTTGCCAAGATAATTTAATGCATTCACATTGCATTTAATTCTTTTATCTTACGCATACCTTATTTAGGTTGTTACGTAATTTGAAGTCTTGTGACTTCAAATTACAAATCAAAGTCGAGTTTAAATGTAGACATTTGGAAATTATTCAGAATGTACACACCCACCCTTGGCGTAAAGCCTCCTGCTCCAACATGATCAAACGCTGTAGAACCACAAGGCTAATCGATCACAACGGTCACCAATCCAAGCACTATTGGCACTCAAGTCTGATTCATTTCTGCGATTCTCGCTGAAGCCACATCCCTGTTTAATCAAATTCATCGCAGTTATCCTGGTTTGACCCGGTTATCCTGACTTATCCTGATTTATCCTGGTTCCTCCCTAACTTTCCCTTATTTTGTCCCAATTCATCCCGGTCGCGCCTTGATTTTCCCTGATTTATAACGATTAATCTCGGTCGCATCTTGATTTCTCCAGATTTATCCCGATTCATCCCGGTTGCATGTTGATTCTTCCAGATTTTTCAAGATTCAACCCGCTTGGGTCATGATTTCTCCTGATTTATACCGATTCAATCCGGTCGCTCCCTGATTTTCCCTGATTTATTCCGATTCATTCCGGTTACATGTTGACTTTTCCAGATTTTTCAAGATTCATTCCGGTCGCGCCCTGATTTTTCCTAATTTTTATCCTGATTCGTCCAGACCTTGATTTATCCTGATTTATCCCGATTCATTGCGGCTGCGTTTTTTTCTGATTCATCCCGGTTTCGCCTTTATTTGTCCTGATTTATCCCGGTTGTAACCTGATTTTTTCTGATTTATCCCGATTCATCAGGGTTCCATCTTCATTTTTCATGATTTATCCCGAAACTTCCCGGTTGAGATCTGATTTTTCCGGATTTATCCTGATTCATCACGAATAATTCTTTATTTTTCCTGATTTATACAAATACATCCCAGTTGTGTCCTGATTTTCTCTGATTAAACGCGATTCATTCCGGTCGCGCCTTGATTTATTTCGATTTATTTATTTATTCCGATCCCTGGCCGCATATTGAGTTTTCCATATTTATGCCGATTTATCCCGGTCGCACTCTGATTTTCCTGATTAATCCCGATTCATCCCGGTTGCGTGTTGATTTTTCCAGATTTACCCTAATATATCCTAGCCATGAATATTAGGTGCACAACCATTCAATTTCTGTAACGATTTCTTCTATGATATCTGCCTCCAATTTTCATTCCATCCCCATTCCTCCCAATTTTGACTTCATTGGCTTCCTTGAATAACGTATGATTTTCATCTTCATCTTCTCATCCATGCATTGACTGATATTTGAGCGTGAATAGAGACATGATGAAGAGAAATTGGGTTGAAAGAGATATTAGATTCAGGATGTGCAAAGGAGCTTCTTTCATAATATATACAAGTCGTAATTCTGAACATATTTTTCAATTATAATTTTCAAATAATAATTCTGCTCTTAGAGTTATCGTATTTTTCTCACTAGGGAAGAATTTGTAAATTAACATTCATTTTATTTTCCAGTTCCATAATGGGTCTATACAAAAATTTAATATGCTTTACAACTTCAACCTTTCCAAATCGACTATCTTTTTTACCATTGGCGTAACATTAAGCTCAATCCTCTTACTCTTTTAAAGTGCGATTTATAATTCTTGGTTAGAGAAGTTATACAAAGTTCCGAAATAGTTGAAAACACTGCTAGAACAAGAGGAACCGTTGTAATTTTACCAGTGAGTCTCTATTGGTTACATTCGTAATATCAATATTGGCAAGACTCCAGGACTTGATACGGAGCCAAGGATATCGCCGTGAACTCGTCATCTTTTAATGGCCGCAGTAAAGCCACTTACAGCCAACTAAAACAAATGAAAGCTGCTATCTTTTCACCACCAAGCAACGCCTCTTGCCCAAGGAAATTAAATTCAAAGTTTCGGAAAGATAGTCCACATCTACATTTAATCATTTAATCATTTTACGCCCCAACCCAGCCAGATTTCTTCCAGTACTTTTACACGACACCAAGTGGCGCCTCTTATTTGTTATTTGAATTCTCACAACTCCTGGAATTAAAATAACCAGAAATTCTTTTTTTGTTTTCTAGGCCTTTTTCATCGGATCATCCTGCTTAGTGGATCAAGTCTCAGTCCCTGGGCTTCAGTCCATGATCCTAACGATTTGCACATTAAAATTTCCCAACAACTGAATTGCACCAGTGAAAATGATGATATCGCAGATTGTATCCGGGATGCAGAGTTTACTATGTTGATGAATCTAGAGCTTCCTGAAATCAGGTGAGATAATATCGACTGCTCCTTCTGGCTGACTAGAATTATTACACAAGAAAAAGGAATGTTTATTTAGCTGGATACATTTAATCAACTAAATTTTTTTAGATTCGTGCCCCCTATCGGGCCCATAATACCTATAGATCAAAGTAATCCGGATCCCGGACTGGATATGGAACGTGCAAGCGATGCTTTCATCAAGGTCCCCCTGATGCTGGGAGTCACCACAGCTGAATCCTACTTGGACTTTAACGCTGAAGACATCCAGTACGGTTTCGAGGAAGACCAGCGCAACCGAATTCTGCGCACCTTCATCAGGAACACCTACTACTATCATCTCAACGAGATTTTCTCATCCGTGAAAAACGAATACACTGATTGGGACAAGCCAATCCTGCACCCCATCAATATTAGAGACTCGACTATGGAGGCATTGAGCGATGGCCATACGGTCGCACCACTGATGAGGATCGCCTTCTATCATGCGAGGAGAGGGGCTAAGACTTTCTTTTTTCATTTTAATTATCAGACCAAGGACAGCGATTATCCGCAGGTTTGTTTCCGATTCTTCTACATATTTTGAGTTTATAATGATGAGAGGAGCAGTTAAATTCTAACACAAGTTTACATTATCTGACTCAAGTACGGTGCAACTAAGTAACAATCCTACTGATGCATTGCTACTAAATATGTGGAGGGATCTGGAATTCTAGAATCCGAAACAAGATTTCCTTTCGCGACGATAGTTCAGTAATGACGTCTTCCATTTAATCACCTGAAAGCTCCTTGAGAACATTGTCATTTGCTCCGCATTGTCGGAATGTATCACTGTGCTGTACGTGTTCAGTTGCCATGGAAAGAAGAGTAATTTCCCCTGAGACTTTAGACAGAAGCAGAACTCCTTAGCGAAATCATCCCCAAAAACTGTTATTATATAAATTCGGAATACGAAATACGAGACCAGAATATTGCTAAGAAATGCCAATCAGGGATGAGGAATAATTGGAGAATATAATTCAACTCATGGAATGTTACTTTGCCAGACGCAAGTGATGAACAACTAATCCATAGAGCCAAAAAGAAACACGCCGTTCGCTCTTCCGGGCTAGACAAACCGGAAGTGGTGTTCGGACCTTCCTATATATCTCGAATACTCTTTTATGTGCATTACATCTATAACTGGCCTCTTTCGCCGTGCGGGTTAGGTTCGGGTGAAAATCGATGAGACCGCCGTCCAACCAGGACAAGGCGAATGCATGTGATCAAATTTGCATCGACCACTTCTCGCCCTAAAACGAGATCTGCTTAATCCAGTGATGGTCAGCGTTTACTAGAAGACTTATCGCGATCGGATATATCGGGTTTCTCGTTTAAACACACGTTAAAGCTGATACGAAAAGGATTAGGAAAATCCACTACAAGGAGCTCGCACGTTAATTTGAAAATGAACTAATGAACAATGAAACTAAAATAGTAAAATGAAGATAGAATTTAAAAAATCTATTTAGAGTTATATTAAACGCCTCTTTATTATTTGTGGAGCTCAAAGCTAACCCAAAGCAAGGCAAGAGTATGTTAGGATATATGTTGAGGATTTACACGAGGAAATACACAAGGATTTCTAGTGTTACTCGTGGATTTCCTTGAGCAATTTGGATATCCTCGCATATTTACGCAAGGAATTTGGAAGTACTTGAGAAATTCCGCAAGGAAAACTGAAAATCCTTCAGAAAATCCGCAAGGAAAAATAGAAATCCTTATGTATTTCCTGGTATAAATCCAATCCAACAAGATTAACATGAGGATTTCCGCCAGGATATTTTCAATCGTTACCTAGGGGTAACGAATTATGGTACGTTAACATATTACAAATATATCCTGTTGAAATTATGTTCGAGGAAATCCTCGTGTTATTTTGGATGGGATTTACACGAGGATATCCAAATTCCTTGCAAAATTTGGATATTCTCGAGTATTTCTTAAATGAATTTGGAAATATTTAAAGAAAATCCACAAGGAAAACTGTAAGTTTTCTCTTGTAAATCCTATCCAATATTAACGAGGATATTTTCAATTGGATATATTTGTAACAAGTTAACATACAATAATTCAATTAAGATAAGCGACCCCAGCAACTTATTCTATATAAAAACCTAGAGGAAATCCTCGTGTTAATCTTGTAGAGGATTTTTACGAGAATTTCCAATATTCCTCGAGGATTTCCTTGTGGAATTTGGATATCCTTAAGAAATTTGGAAATCTTTAAGGAAATCCAAAAGGAAAACTTCATATCTTCTTGTATTTCCTCGTGTGAATCCTGTCCAAGATCAACACAAGGATTTCCTTTAGGATAATTTCAATAGGATTAGTTGCTTTGGGGTTGCAAATTTTAACTGAATTATTATACGTTAATACAATATTACAAATATACCCTATTGAAAGTATCGTCGAGGAAATACTTGTGTTAATTTTGAATTGGATTTAAACGAGGAAATACACGAACATTTCTAGCTTTCCTTGTGGCTTAGCTCAAGTATTTCCAAATTCATTGAGGAAATAGGCGAGAATATCAAATTTCCTCAAGGAAATCCACGAGAAATATTGAAAATCCTCGTGTGTTCCCTCTTGTAAATTCTATTCAAGTTTAACACGAGGATTTACTTGAGGATATTTTCAATAGAGATATATTTTTAATATGTTAACGTACAATAATTCAATTCCTCAAGGAATTTTAAAATCTTTGAGCACATCCACAAGGAAAGCTAGAAATCCTCGTGTATTTCCTCGCTTATATCCTATCCAAAATAACGCGAGTATATCCAAATGCCCCAAGCAAATCCATGAAGAATACTAGAAATCCTCGTGTATTTACTTGTGTAAATCTTCAACATATTGCAAATATACTCGAGAAAATCCTTGTGTTAATCTTGGATAGGATTTACATGAGGATCTACAAAAGGATCTACAAAAGATTTTCGTTTCCCTTGTGAATTTACTCAAGGATTTCCAAGTTCCTTCAGAAAAGACGCGAGGATATCCAATTTCCTCAAGGAAATCCACGAGAATCGATCGAAATCCTCATGCGATCCCTCGTCAAAATCCTATCCAAGATTAACACAAAGATTTCCTTGAGGATATTTTCAGTAGGGATATATTTTTAATATATTATCGTACAATAATTCAATTATATCTTAATGTGTTAAAGAAAATAATACAATTATATCTCAATTGATTTATTGTACGTTACCATATTAAAAACGTAACCCTATTGAAAAAATCTTCGAGGAAATTCTCGTGTTACTCTTGTATAGGATTTACGCGACGAAATACACAAGGATTTGCATCTTTTCTTGTGTAAATTCTATCCAAGATTAAGACCAGGATTTCCTCGAGGATATTTTCAATAGATATTTGTAATATGTTGAGGTTTTACATGAGAATTTCCAGTATTCTTTTGGGATATCCTTGAGGAATTTGGATATCCTCACGTATTTCCTCAGATTTTTGAAATCCGTGCGGAAATCCACAGGAAAACTGTAACTCGTGTATAATCTTATCCAAGATTAACACGAGGATTTATTCGAGGATATTTTCAACATCCTGAGAATTTCTATGAAGAAATACACGAGGATTTTTAGTTTTCTTAAATTTCTTTAAGGAATTTGGATATCCTCGTGTATTTCCTCAAGAAATTTGGAAATCCTTGAACAAATCCACAAGAAAAGCTAGAAATCTTCGTGTATTTCCTCATTTAAATCCTAGCCAAATGAACGCGAGGATTCCTCGAGTATATTATAAATATAGGTATATTTATAATATGTTAACGTACAGTATTTCAATTAAGATACGTAACCCCAAAGCAATTTATCCTATTGGAAATATCTTCGAGAAAATTCTCGTGTTAATTATAGACAAGGTTAATACGAGGAAATACATGTGAAATTTCAGTATTACTCGTGGATTTCCTTGATGAATTTTTTATCTTCTCGCGTACATCATTAAGGAAAACTGGAAGTCCTTGAGGAAATCGACAAGTAGAACTGGAAACCCTTAAGTATTTCCTCGTGTAAATCCTGTTCAAAATTAACATGAGGATTTCCTTAAAGATATTTTTAATAGAGATATTTGTAATACGTTAGATACGCGTATTTAGATACGCGACCCCAAAGTAACTCATCCTATTGAAAATGTCCTCGAGGAAATCCTCGGGATTTGGATATTCTCGCGTATTTGCTCAAGGAATTTCGAAATCTTTGCGGAAACTTACAAGGAAAACTGAAAATCCTTGTGTAATTGCTCGAACAAATCCTATTGAAAATTAAAAACAGAATTTCCTCGAGGACATTTTCAATAAGAGACATTTGTAATATATTGAGGATTTTCACGAGGATTTCCAGTATGACTCGTGGATTTCCTTGGGGAATTTGGATATCCTCGAGTATCCCCTTAAAGAATTTAGAAAACCTTGAGGAAATCCACGAAGGAAACTAGAATTCCTCGTGAATTGAATTATTATACGTTAACATATTACAAAGGACTCCGCACTATTTACATTGAAAGAAGGTCTTGGTGGATTTTATGAAGATTCTTTTATTTTGCAGTTCATGAACATTGAAGAAATTTCCCAAAAGGATTTTGTCCAATTATGATCAGTTTTTTTGTGCGAGGTCTTTTTTGAAAATATCTTCGAGGAAATCCTCGTGTTAATTTCAGGTACGATTTACATGCGGAAATATTCAAGGTTGTCCATCATTCCTCGCGGATTTCCTCGAGGAAATTCAAAACGAAAACTGGAAATCCTTGAGGAAATCTGCAAGTAGAATTGGAAAGCGTTATGTATTTGCTCGGGAAACCTTAGCCAAGATTAACACGAAGACTTTTAGAGGGTATTTTCAGTACGTTGAGGATTTACAAAAGAAAATGTTCGAGAATTTTCAGTATTCCTCGTGAATTTTTTGAGGAATTTGAATATCCTTCCGTATCTTGATTTTTCCAGATTTATCTCGATTCGTCCCGGTTGCGTGTTTGTCCTGATTTATACCGATTCAAACCGGTCGCTGCCTGATTTTCCCTGGTGCATCCCGGCCGCGCCCTAATATTCCCTGATTTATCCTGATTTATCCAGGCCGCGCCCTGATTTTCCCGATTCATGCCAGTCGCGCCCTGATGAGTCCTGCTTTATCCCTGTCGTGACCTGATAATTCCGATATATTCCTGCCGTAACCTAAATTATCCCGATTCATCCTGGTCGCGCTCTGATATATCCCGACTCATTCCGGTTGTGACCTGATTTCTCCTGATTTATCCCGATTCATCGCGGTGGCGTATTTATTTTTCCAGATTTTTCAAGATTCATCCTGTTCGGGTCATGATTTGTCCTGATTTATACAGACGCAACCCGGTCGCTCAATGATTTTCCCTGATGTATTCCGATCGCGCCGTGATTTTTCCTGATTTAACCCAATTCATCCCGGACGCATCTTGATTTTTCCAGATTTATCCCAATTCATCACGGCTGCGCCCTGATTTCCTCTGATTTATCCCAATTCATCCTGTTTGTGCCCTGATTTATCCCAATTCATCCCGGTCACACCCTGATTTTTCCTGATTTAGCCCAATTCATCCCGGCCGCATCTTCATTTTTCCAGATTTATCCCGATTCATCATGGTTGCGCCCTGATTTCCCCTGATTTATCCTGATTCATCCCGGTTGTGCCCTGATTTTTCCTGATTTATCATTATTAATCCCGATCGCGTCCTGATTTTTCCTGATTTATTCCGATTTATTCCGGTTGCGTGTTGACTTTTCCAAAAATATCCCGATTCATCCTGCTTGCGTTCCAATTTACCCCGATTAATCCCGGTCATGTCCTGATTTATCCCGATTCATCCTGTTTGCGTCATAGGGAAACACACGAGAATTTCCAGTACTTCTCGTGAATTTTTTGAGGAACTTGGATATCCTTCCGTATTTCCTCAAGGAATTTAGCAATTCTTGAGGAAATCTACAACCAGAACTGGAAATCCTTGTATATTTTCTCGTATAAATATTTTCTAAGATATTATTACAATAATTACAATAATACATTAACTTAATTAAGATACGCTACCGAGGATAAAACTGAAATAATATGCTAAAAAAATCTAATTATAATAATTATAATTGCAAAAATGTTCATGTATTCCTTTAACGTGTTTCCTGAGAACAGTGCCAGAGGGTCGCGACTCCTTGTCGCAATTTTACATTCAAATCCAATTAGCTTTTTCCCCCAGCGGCAGAGTCTGCGCTAATCTTGAAATCCTTTTTTAATCTCGTGCATGTAAATTGGGGAACGGCAAACACTTTATTCGGATGAAAACGCTTGCAAAACGTCGGGTGAGCACGTATTACATACACGCGCTCCGTCTGTCCTAATTATGCTCATTAATTTCCGAGAAAACAAGCTTTTGCGTACTGATACACGAGACAAGTGTAAACAAAAAGGACTCGGCTCCAAATGCAGCTATGGCTTAAGACCCGACTAACAGGATCATAAGCTTCGTAGGAGAGAGAACACAGTAGACCTCTCGGACTCCTTTTTCACCAGCGTTCGACCCTATGCACGTTCTGAAGAACTTTTTTTCCAACTTTATTTCCACGAAAGAAGAAACTCAAGCGTACATTCCAAATAATTAGGCTTTGGCGTTTCATATTTCACGTTCACTCCCGGTAGAAAATTCATAAGAAGAAAAAAAGAAAGCAGCTATTAAAACTTGTTTCTTTTTTTAATATAACGTAGTAGTCTTTTTAAGAAACAATTTTCAACAGTTTTATTTGCTCACATGCAGAGAATCATCAAACAAATCCAGAGACCACAAAGAAAGCTCCTTTTTGATAATCTTTTTCAAAAAAATTCGGTAGCAAAAAAGATCTCAAAATCAGCTCATCCCTGTTGGTACTCATTTAATTCTTCTCGTTCTGCTGAATAATTCTGAATGCAGAAAGGAAGTTTTCTTATTCTTGCATTTAATCCTTAGCTTCTGACGGCACTTAAATCATAGAAGACTTCGCTAACTCATCTAAGTGCTTTCCATAGTAAAAACTTTTTACGAGGGAATTATGTCAAAAGGTCTCGTTTTTCTTAGTCGTCGCTCGCGGTCAGATGTAGGGTTCTTCGAAGTTAGGCAGAGGTTTCAAGATGGCAGTGATTAAATTAGGATGCTCGAGAACCCCGAAGACATCGTCCGTATTCGCGGGAGAGAACGAGAAGAGGAAGAGAAGAGAGTTTTACAAAACTAGAATTAATCTCGACACTCCCTCTCGTCCGAACCCACTTTACCGATAAGACTTTACCTTCTCGCGATCAACGATAAATTTTCGAAAGTTTAGGATTCAATTAGCTGAGCTGATTCTGTTAGGACAGGTACGCTAAACGGTGGAAAACATCCTTGAAACATTGGGGAGTAGCTCCGATAAACATAAATGTAAAACCATAGTGGGAACAGTTTTTGATAATTTTATCCCTTCTTTACTATCAATTTGGATTATTGAATACTAACAATTGGCTAGTCTTGAACAATAACAGTAAGTTTTAAATTTCATAGCCGAATTCTTTTTGCAGCGACTAGGAAGCGCCCGGGGCGAAGATATTCCATACATTTTTGGACTGCCTTTGGTATCCGGAGGTAGATTCTTCCCTCACAATTATACGAAGCAAGATCAAAGTGTTGGCGAAGCCATGCTGACGTTCATCACAAATTTTGCGAAGACTGCGAACCCCAACTTGCCTCACAATATTGAGTCGGTCGATTACGGAAATGCGAGGGAGAAAACACGATTCCGAGGCCTCACGTGGGATCAATACGAAACCAACAATCAACAGTATCTTATGATAGGTAAGATTTCAATTTAGAATTCATATTATATTATATTTTGGCATTGCAGTGTTTTATATTATGTTACAAGAGGAAGTAGCTTGTAATAAATGACACTTTGTTAATTTCATTAACTTCCTTCTGATATACTTTACTTTAAACTATAAAGTACATTTTGCTAGCACAATTTAGCAAATGGTCTTCACACTTTCTCTAAAGGCAATGTGTTAATGAACGACACTTATTTACAAGCTAGATACTCCAGTACAGAATGTATCAAATGCAACGAGATAATTATGAAGGCGTTAATGAACGTTTAATAACGTGCTTCTTGCAGCTCAAAAGCCAAAGATGAAGAGCCATTATCGAGGACACAAAATGGCACTATGGCTGAATCTAATTCCGCAACTCCATCAACCTGGAGATGAAGACGTGTCAATGAGACATCATCATTTTCGGGAAAAGGGTGACCAATACTATGCAGGTAATGAAAACTAATATAACAATTCTTTTATCCACTAACAGTGAAATATCATCCATTTTGCATTTTTAAGTGTCAATCTAAAACCTGGAAAGCGATTTTATATTCATACGGACCTGGATATTATACAAATCAAGCAGATAAAATATCAGTCAGAAACTGCTAACAAAGCGCATAGCTGAATATCCAATTGGTCGGATATCCAAATATCCAAATGGTTGGACTCCATGGGATCCAAGCCTGTCAACAATCTTGGTGGAAGTTTCGAAATGAAATTGATTCGGTTTGAATCAGTACAAATCCGAATGAATTCAATCGAATTCGAAATCTATTTCCAAACTGCGGAATGAAATCAAAATCCAATCTGAATCACTCCGTTTGATTACGATCCATTATTTTTTAATTTGTTATGTTGTTTCCAGTTCGTTCCAAATTATCAGTAAATCCAACTATATCCGCACATTCTGAATTATATTGAATGACTCCAAATTTCAATTCGAACAATCACGCATCAATCTAAATACAGTTTCGATTTCATTTGAATATACCGGAGGAAAATATAATAGTTCAATCGGAATGATTATCTGTATGCAGCTGATGACGCATCTAGATTTATAATGAGATGTTTGTTTTAATTTAATTTAAGATTTATAATATTATGGTATATGTATAATTGATTTTATGTAATAAGTATTCCAGACTCAAAATATTACATACCAATCTCAGATAACTATACCAAACTAAATTTTCGGGCCGCCAGATCTTTCTCGAATCAGGACTTAAAAGAACTCAAAATTACGGGGCTAAATTTCAAAAACAAGAAACACATTAAATCGAAGAGATAGAATAATTACAGGACTTAATACCAGAAACAACAAAAATTAGAGGACTAAATCCCAAAAGCAACCAAAATTATAGGACTAAATTCCAAAAGCAACAAAAATTGGAGGGCTATATCCCAATAATCAAAACAATCTGAATCGCAAAAATCTGAATTCAACAAAAATCGAAGTACCGGAAATAACAAAGATTCAAGTTTTACAATTAGAATTAAGAAGACTCAATTCAGTAATTAACAATATGGAGAATGTTCCATTCACAATCAAAAATCAAGTTGATCAAGATTCTATATAATACAAATCAACTTAAAACTAATGCTCTATCGTTATCGGTATGCAAGACTCGAAATATTCAAAAATCAACGGAATCCACAATATTCAAAATTTTAAAAAAGAGTTTACGTGAAATGGCGACTAACAGATCGGGAGAAATGTGAAAGCAACTATCAAATCATAGAGGCAATTCAAATGGTTGTCGGCTAAATAATCCGGGATTTATCAAATAAATTCAAAACTATTAATTTATCACAATTTATCCAAGCTACAAAAGATATCAAATTTCCCAAGCAACACCGTGACCTTCCAGTAAAGCAATGGTAAGGTAACGAAACTTTTTCGAAATATAGGTGACTTCATTTTGAGTCACCGATAACATTAGAACTTCATCATACAGCCCTGAAATTTTGCTTCAGAATGAGTACATGGTAAGGAAAAGCTAAAATATCTGTGATGTCACAGCAAAGTAATCTGAAAAAACTATATTAGATCGTCATTCTGACCCGAAAAGCTAACCCGATCCGAAAGTTTGGTTTAAAAATTTTCCAAAAATTGACGAAAATTTTAAGTCACTTACGGTAAGTTGCCATAAATTATTGGGAATTTTAGAAAATTTATGGTAAGTTTCCATAAATTACCGGAATTTTATAATAAGTTCCCATAAATTTCGAAAAAGTTTAAGAAGTTTATGATAAATTTCCTTACATTACCGGAAATGTATGGTGTTTCCATAAATTACCGGAAATTTAAGGAAATTTATGCCAAGTTTCCATGAATTACCAGAAATATTAGGAAACTTATAGTACGTTTCTATAAATTATCAGAAATTTATAGTAACTAACAGTTAGTGAGCATAAATGATCAGAAAACTTAGGGAATTTTATTTTAAGTTTTCATAAATTACCATAAATTTTAGGAAATTTATGGTAGTGTTCCATAAATTTCGGGAAATTTCAGGCAATTTATTGTAATCGTCCATAAATTACTGGAAATTTAAGGAAATTTATGGTGTTTCCATAAATTACTGAAAACTTCAGGAAATTCATGATAAGTTTAAGTTAAGTTGCCGAAAATGTTAGGAAATTTATAGTAAATTTCCATAAAACAGCGGCAATTTAAGAAAATTTATGGAAAGTTTTCATACATTCCGAGAAATTTTAAAAAATTTATAATTAGTTTCCATACATTAACAGAAATTTAAAGAATTTTATGGTAATTTCCCTAAAATTACCGGAAATTTATAGTAAGTTTCCACAAATTACTGAAATTTTCAGTAACTTATTTAATTTACCATAAATTACCGGAAATTTTAGGGAATTTTATGCTAAGTTTCTGTAAATTGCCAGAAATATTAGGAAATTTATGTTAAGTATCAATAAATTACCCGAAATTTGCAGTAACTTACGGTAAGTAAGTGCATAACTTACCGGAAATCTTAGGGAAATTTGATATGGTTCTACAGATTATCATAAATTTTAGTAAATTTATGGTAAATTCCCATAAACTTTGGGAAATTTATGGAAAATTTCCATAAATTTCGGGAAATTTTAGGAAATTTATGGTAAGTTTCCATAAATTATTGGACATTTATGGTAGGTTTCTATAAATTACTGGGAACTTAAAGAAATTTATTGTAAGTTTGAGTTAAGTTACCCGAAATTTCAGGAAATATATAGTAAGTTTCCATAAATTAATAGAAACTTAAAAAAATTTATAGTGAATTTCCATAAATTATCGGAAACTTTTTCTAAGTTCCCATAAATTATCGGAAATTTTGACATCGAACTTTCGAGCCGGGTTAGGCTTTCGAACTTTCGGGACAGGTTGCATGTATTAATTTTGTTTTATTTGCGATGATAAGTATACAGTCATAAAAAAGATTATGTAAAATTTGTTTCTTTTAACTTTTTCCAGATTATCTCGTTGATAGCTTATTTATCAATTACCAGAAAATCTTCCTGAAGTTAAATTTAATGCTAGCGAGGTAGAGGATTTAAGCTTCCTTTGACTTTAATATGACCTCCCAGTAATTTAATGCGACTTAACTGCTGGGGATGTCACATTGAGGTAAAATTCGTATAGTCACCTGAATCGTAAGAGTTACCCGCAAAGTATGGTGTTGCCTAGGTTGAGAGAACTAAATCAGGGAATTTCGAGCACGTGTCGAAATCAAAGGATAATATATCATAAAATTAGCAAGAAAATACAAAAAGTTGCTTTGTAAACAAAGAATCTGAAAATCGCTCTCTGGGAAAATGCCGAAAGAATTGAACTTGCTGCTAGACAAAAGCTCAGGTGAAACCCATAAATTCCGACTCAGCAAATAATTAAAGGTGCTATCATGCCTCCTCAGCTTCTGACTAAACTTTTCCACAATACAATTGAAGTAAGAAAGATAGAGACAACTATTTGTCCAGTTTTCCACAGTCTGTCTTTTACTCCAATGGTATTGTGGACAAGTTAGCCCGCAGCTGGAAAGGTACGGTAGCACCAAAATCTCAAAAGTTACACATCGAGATGACAGATTTACACAAAAAATGAAGAATTATCTAAGATTCTCCCGGTGAGGGCTGTTAAGCGATTACTCGTCGTTTTCAGCTTCAGAATCCCGGAAGAAAGTTAGCCAAAAGGGAGGCTGAGGGCCTGACTCTAGAAAGCGTCACTTGGAGATCGACGAGTTATGACAAATACTTTAAATGACAGATGGTGCCAAGGTCACAGAATTCAAATTTGAATATGTACTGTTTTGCGAATTTACTTAGATCGTCACGCTAACTGTCCGACAATACTTTAAATCATTTACAGGCCATCAGGCTCATCCATATCGAATAACTAAGGCAAGAATCTTGCACTGAGATCAGAAATATCTAATATGTAATGTGGATCTATTAGCAATAGAGCTACAATACGTGTAGTTGCTAGTGGCAAAGAAATCTTCTAGCACAGGGTCTCGCAGTTTCACCCAAGGTGAATAAGTCTCTTAGAATCCTGAGCTACACAAGACAATGCAGGTTCTTGGCATCTCAGCGTAGATTGTCCTGCCAAGGGTGTGATGTTAGGCTGGCGGCAGCATCTGAAGGAAATAAAAGAGCCTATTAGCCAAAAGAACAAAATAACTCTTTAACTATTACTTACATCTACATTAATATATTCTGCTAAAAGTTTCTTTATCGATGACTCAAATAGTTACCTAACAATCATCATTTCTCCATTTCAGGTCCAGTTCGCGACGAGTGGTACATCCCTCCTCCGCTGCCGGACACGACCAAAGCAGTAACATCTCCCACGACCTTCTGCTCCACCTCTGCAGAAGACCTCAGCACTGACGATTCCTCCGATGTTCTCGACGACAATGAAGACGACGCTGAGCTTCTTCAGCGACTTGCTTCTCGCCACTACTACAGCACCACTACCGCTCTCGCTATCACCGTCGGCGTCGGTTGCATCCTTCTCATCCTGAACATGCTAATTTTCGCCGGAATCTACTACCAACGTGACCGCGACAAAAAACGCGCCGCGATGCAGTGCGGTCCGAATAATCAAGAATCCGTACCGATGAGTTCTCGAAGTGACGCGAATCCAGATGAGTCAAAAAAGGGGCCAGATCCGCCCCCTCTTTACACAACGCTCACCCGCAGTTCCTCTTCGGGCATTCCCAAGGAGCAACGTTCTCCTTCTGAGTCGGAACGACCCGGTTCAAAAACTGGCCATAAGGACCAAATCCCTCCCAAACCTCCAGCCAGGACTACTAGCTCCCTCAGTTCGACTAGCGGCACTATCAAGAAACGCGTTCAAATTCAGGAGATATCCGTATAGCATTAGGGGTTGCCCCCAGAGGGCAGCACCGCTCGATCGAAGCACGTCACTTTCGTAGACGAGGAAGCTGTTATTGAATCCCGATTTTGAGGAGCGGGCCTTTCTGTGGACCCTAAATTGGGTATTGTTACAAAAAAAGTTATGTGAAAACCCATTGTACTCGAACTACGAAAAAAAGTGAACGTTTCCATAGTGAGTGTGCGTCGTCTTCTGGTGGCAACCAGGTGAACTAGACTTGATGTAAATTATGGTTAATGTCAAGATTGAACAATAGGACCAGGAACCAAATTTTTAAAAAAACGAATTTCAAGCTGAATATAACCAAATTTATTGTGTAAATATTTTTAAGGAGATCTATCAGCATTAGTCGAATATCATCTTTTATGAAATTCTATGCAGAAGCGATCAGGGTGAATCAACTTTGGAAGTTGCTGAGGCTTTTGGATAGTGCTAGAATTCCTGCTGGAAATAAAAGTATTCAAACGGATAGAAAATAAGGGATTTAAAAGGATAGTAAAAAAGTTTTGAAAAGTATAAGTTTAACGTAAAAATTTTCAAACATTTTTGCAAAATGTGACTTCTTAAATGTATAATATTCATTATTTACCTCTGACGTCACACATTACTCCCTAGGCAGTAGATTATTTACCTCTAGTGTCACACCTTTTACTCCCTAGGGAGTTCATTATACATGGTCAAGGGGAAGAATAGGGTCTTTTTACGACGAGTGTAAAAAGTCCGCTCTCTTTCGGCGCATACGATATTTTTTATAATAAATGCACGATTTCAGACGTTTTTTGAAACACAGACAATTTTTAGCCACATTACATTTTCAATGGAGAAAGCATGAATATTTAAAGAATAATTCTGCAGAATTCCAAACAATTTATTATGAATTCCGAAGAAATCTAACGAAATAGTAATGAATTTCAAATAATTCTAACGAAATAGTGATGGATTTCGAAGTGTTCACCGTGAATTTCAAAGAATTCATAGAAAATGCCAAAGAAATACAAAAAATTCATCTAAAAGTCCATTGTGAATTCCAAAGAATTAATTATGACTTCTAAAGAATTTCGGGTGAATTCTAAAGAATTAGTGATGAATTCCAAACATTTTCTGATGAATTCCAAAGAATTCCTGGTGAGTTCCAAATAATTCCTGGTGAAATACAAATCATTCCAGGTGAATTCCAACGAATTAAACATGATTTTCAAAGAATTAATGATGAATTAATTATACATTCAGAAGAATTCACCATGAATGCCGAAGTATTCCTGGCGAATTGTAGAAAATTTATTATGAATTCCAAAAAAATATTATGAAATTCGAAAAATGTATAGTGAATGCCAAAGAATTCCAACGAAATAGTGGTGAATTTCGAACAATTAATCGTGAATATCAAAGAATTTATCATAAATTGGAAAGATTCAATCCTGAATTTCTAAGAATTCATAGTAAAATCAGAAGAAATTCAAAGAATTCACTGTGAATTCTAAAGAATTGTAAAGAATTCGTAGTGAATTCCAAAGACAGTGAATTCATGGAGAAAACTGAAGAGATAATTGTGAATTAGAAAGAATTAATGATGAATTCTAAAGAATTAATTATGAATTCTAAAGAATTTCAGGTAAATTATAAGGAATTAGTCATGAATTTCAAATAATTCCTGATGAATTCATAGTGAATTTTAAAGAATTCCTGATGAATTCCGCAGAATTCATAGTTAATTACAAAGACAATGAATTCATGGTGATAATGGAAAAATTCATTGCGAATTCGAAAGAATTCATAGTAAATTCAAAACAATGAAAATGAATTCATGGTGTTTTTAGAAGCGTTTATTGTGAATCCCACAGAATTTCAGATGAATTCAAAATAATTCCTGGTGAATTCCAAATAATTCCTGGCGAATTCCAAAGAATTAAATATGAATCCCAAAAAATTAATAATGAATTTCAAATAATGTATGATACATTCAAAAGAATTCACCCTGAATTCCGAAGTATTTCTGGCGATTTGTAGAGAATTTATTATGAATCCTAAAGAATTTATTATGAAATTCGAAGAATTGATAGTGAATTCCAAAGAATTCCAACCACACAGTGGTGAATTCCGAAGAAGTAATCGTGAATTTCAAAGTAGTCATCATAAATTGTAAAGAATTATACATAATTTTCAAAAAATTACTAGTGAAATCAAAAGAAATGTAAAGAATTCACAGTGAATTCTAAAGAAATGTTAAGAATTCGTAGTAAATTCCAAAAAATGCAAAAAATTTCTGGTGAATTTCAAAGAATTCATAGTAAATTCTAAAGAATTCATAGTAAATTCCAAAAACAATGAATTTATGGTGATAAGGGAAGAGTTCATTGTGTATTTCAAACAATTAATTATAAATTTTAAAGAATCTCAGGTGAATTCTAAAGAATTAATGATGAATTTTAAAGAATTCCTGGTAAATTCATTGTGAATTCTAAAGAATTCCTAGTGAATTGCAAAGAATTAAATATGAATTTTTAATAGTGAATGATACATTCAAAAGAATGCGCCGTGAATTCCGAAGTCTTCCTGGCGAATTGTAGAGAATTTATTATGAATCCCAAAGAATTTATTATGAAATTCGAAAAATTTTTAGTGAATTCCAACGAAATAGTGGTTAATTTCGAAGAATTAATCGTGAATTTCAAAAAATTCATCGTGAATTGCGAAGAATTAATCATTAATTTCAAAGAATTCATAGTGAAATCTAAAGAATTTACAGTGAATTTTAAAGAAATTTAAAGAATTCATAGTGAATTCCAAAGAAATGTAAAGAATTAATAGTGAATTCCAAATAAATTCAAAGAATTTATAGTGAATGCCAACGAAATGCAAAGAATAAATGGAGAATTCCGAAAAGTTCATTGTAAATTACAAAGAATAATTATGAATTTCAAAAGAATGCCAGGTCAATTCTGAAGAATTCCTGGTAAATTCTAGAGAATACATATTGAATTCCAAAGAATTTCTAGTGAATTCCAAAGAATGCCAATGAATTCATTTCGTTACTTCGGAACAGTTCATTGGAAATTTAAAGAATTGAAAGTACATTTCATAGAATTCCTGGTGAGTTCCAAAGAATTAATGATGAATTAAAAAGAATTAGTGATGAATTCTAAAGAAATGCAAAGAATTCATTGAGAATTTCGAAGAGTTCGTTGTGAATTCCAAAGAATTTATTATGAATTCCAAAGTAATGTAAAGAACTCCTGATGATTTCCAAAGAATTATTGATGAATTTCAAAGAATTCAAGGTCAACGCCGAAAGTTCCTGGTGTATTCTAGAAAATTCATAGTAAATTCTAAAGAATTTGTAAGGAATTCTAAAGAATTTGTAGTGAATTCTAAAAAATGATAATGAATTCATTATGATTTCGGAAGAATTCATTGTGAATTCAAAAGAATTAATTATGAATTCTAAGGAATTCACAGTGAATTCCGAACTATTCCTGGCGAATTCTAGAAAATTTATTATAAATTCCAAAGAATTAATTATGAATTCGAAAAAAATCAGGGTGAATTCCAAAAAATTTCTGTCGAGTTCAAAATGAATTCTAATATCTGCAACAAAAATTTCCCTTCAGATTTTACTGTGAGAGGGACAATCGTCTGTCGGGTGCATTCAATATGTAAGCTCATAGGTGTATAATTTTCATTATTTACTCCTGGCTTCACTATTTAATCCCTAGGGAGTAAAAAGTGAAAATTATTCACGAAAATAAGCGGATACAAACCGTGTTGGGAGTATAGAAGAAGTATTCTCTAACAGAGATCTATGGATAGAGTTTAAAGATAGAATTTAAAAAACGGATAGAGTTTGAATACTTTTATTTTCAGCAGGGATGCGATGTAGATCTTTATGCAGTCGGAACATACTCCTTAGTTTGCAAAGGATCTACGCATGGTTATCAAATCGATAAAAACTGTATACGAGCGCAGTAGATCTATAAGTGTTTGTCACATGCGCACTAGATCGCAGTAAACCTGTACAGGTTCTGGACATGCGCAGTGGATCCACAAATGTTCTAAACGTGCGCATTAGATCGATATGGGATTCAAACCTGCGCAGTAAGTGTATATAGTTTCTAGAGATGTACAGATCTATTAATCTCAAGTTTGAAAGCACTAAATTTCTACACGTTCCATAAATGTGCGGTAGATCCAAACAGCTTCTGCGCATCCTCAGTAAATCGGCAAACATTTTGCGTTTTACATTCTTGTGCATTCTGAAAAATGCAAACTTGGCCAAAAGCCTCGATTTTCCAAGAAACTCTGAATTCCTTTTTTTTTTAAATTCTCTGCACCTATAAAATCTGTTTCAATTCACTCATCAAGAAAATTATCACTCATTTATCATTTAGCTGCACTACCAGTTACAATTGAGACCATCTTTTTTCGATGTTTGCTTAAGCTGTTAACTCATATTATTAAAATTAAGAGAACTTCAGCAATCATCAAAAAAGTAACTGTCCCTCAATTATTACCGGCAGTGTAAATGAAATTTCAATTGATCCTATTACACAATAGAACATAAACCGTATAAATATGTAAATAGTAGTTAGAAACTTTTCATAGCGTTAATATCTTTAAAATGGTTTCAATAGAAAAAAAATTATCGCTGATCACGAGATTTAATTTGACAATTGAATTAATTTTCGTGATATTTATAGGGCATTACTTCTCAAGTATACCCACCCCAAAAAATGAATTTTTCCAATTGGGCTTAAATTTACAAAAAGTTTAGTCCTATTGGATGGCACTTCAGAAAAAAAAGAAAAAACAGGTGATCAGTTTGGTCAAAAACTCGCCAAGGTAGAGAGGGTGAAATTTTTGTACTTTGCGCAAAGAGCCTCTATTTCGGATATAAATATCTTTTTATGTATGGCATATAAAAAATTTTGTCCCAAACGTTTTTGATAGATTATTTCCCTATCTTTCGAATAAAATTTTAAAAAATTTTAAAAATTCAAAATTTAGCCATCATTTTTGAAAAAAAAAAAAACGACATTTTGCTATTCAAGAATGTGAAAGTAAGCATCTCAAGCTTTAAAGGCGAAATAGAGGCTCTGTGCGCAAAGTACAAAAATTTCATCCCCTCTACCTCGACGAGTTTTTGACCAAACTGATAATCTGTTTTTTTTTCGAACTGCCATCTAATAGGACTACACTTTTTGTAAATTTGAGCCCGATCGGAGAAATTCATTTTTTGGGGTGGGTACACTTGAGAAATAATGCCCCCTATATAGTCTTTTCTAAGAACTTTCTTCACGAACATAATCACGACAAATCGCCTGCCATGTATATCGAACGCAATCAGTGAAACAAATCACAGAGTTCACTTCATTTGTATATTTCATGTAAAACAATAAAGAATTGTTTATAAAAAAATACGTATAATCTTGTCATATCTCTGTAATTTATTCTGAAAATAAATTGAATCGCTTACAATCGTTTAAATCCAAAAAAATATCTAAAAACAAAACATTGTACACAAAAATTTAAATAATGAAAAAAATATATTTAAAAAAAATATTTAAAAATTTTTTAATTTTTAATTTGAAAAAACTCCCGGTTATACGTGACGTTAGCAAATAATAAGCAAGAAAATTCCTCAAAAAATTTAAATAATGCAAAACATATGTTTAAAGAAAAGAAAAGAAAATATTTAAAAATTTGAAAGAAACTCCCGGTTATACGTGATTTTAACGAATAATAAACAAAAAATTCTGCTAAAAAACATTAAACAAAAAAATATGTTAAAAAATTTTAATTATGGAAAAAATATATTATCAATAACACAACCTTTTAAAAAAAATTTTAAAACCTTGAAATTCATAATGCGGAAAACTTCCACATTTCTACGCTGCTAACTCAGAAGCAAAATTTATGAAAAAGCTAGAAAAATTAGTGAAGAAGTAAGGGACAAAAAGAATAAACAATTTAATTAACAATTTAATAAATATTTAATTATACAAAATTAAATAAATAAAATAAATAAATAAATAATAAATAAATAAATAAATAAATAAATTAGCAAACGAAATTTTCCGAATAAAAAAATTTTAACTACACCGGGGACGTTTTCTCCTTCTGTTCCTTCTACAGCTTTTTCGTAAACGTCCCCAGTGTAGTTAATTTTTTTATTCGGAAAATTTCGCTGGCTAATTTATTTATTTTTGCATAATTAAATATTTTTTAATCATGTATTTATTTGATTTGGAAAAATGAAATTTTTTAAATCATTTATTTATTTAATTTTGTATAATTAAATATTTATTAATCATTCATTTATTTCATTCTGCACAATTACATATTTTGTAACCCTGAAGTGACGTAAATTGTAAAATAAATTGTTTATTCTTTTTGTCCCTTACTTCTTCACTAATTTTCCTAGCTTTTTCATAAATTTCGCTTCTGAGTTAGCAGCGTAGAAATATGGAAGTTTTCCACATTATGATTTTCAAGGTTTTTAAGATTTCTTTAAAAAGGTTGTTTTATTTATAATATATTTTTTTCATCATTTTAATTTTTTAACATATTTTTTTGTTTAATGTTTTTTCAGCAGAATTTTTTGCTTATTATTCGTTAAGATCACGTATAACCGAGTTTTTTTCCAATTTATTATTTTATTTTTTAAATATATTTGTTTGCATTATTTAAATTTTGTTGGTAAAAGTTTTTGATTATTATTTGTTAACATCACGTATAACCAGGAGTTTTTTAAAGTTTTTAAATTTTTTATTATATTCTTTAAATATATTTTTTTAAATATATTTTTTGCATTACTTAAATTTTTGTGTACAATGTTTTGTTTTTAATATATTTTTTCCATAATTTTATTTGTATTGTATTTGTTAAATTTTTTTCGAATTGTTTCTCACATTTTAAATTTAGTTATCGTTTAATAATTTTTTTTGTTGAAATATATTTGCATTATTTAAATTTTTTGTTTTGTATTTGTTAAATCTTTTGTTATAAGAATTTTTTAAATATTATTTCTGAAGATCACGTATAACCAGAAGTTTTTTCTAATTCTTAAATTTCTAAATACATTTTTCAAATTTTAAATGTAGTTACTGTTTTTTAAAAATGTTCTTTGTTTTTCTATTTTTTTATTTTAAATTTACTTATTGTTTTTTAAAATTTTAAATTTAAGGTAAGAGCACCAATTCTTGGCACCCCCCCCCCCAAATTGTTAGCACCTCTCTTTAATTTATTAGATAATACCACTGTTTAGCTTGTTTTACTTTAATTTAATTCTACTATCATTTTTAAGCCTAACGCATATATTAGTTATCCATTGCAATCAAATATTGATCCAAAATTAAATAAATTTACTTCAGTTTTTGGAATGCCAATAATTGGGCTAAGGTGCCAAGAATTGGTTCTCTTGCCCTAGTTATTGTTTTTAAACATTTTTTTGTTTAAATATACTTTTTGCCGCATTATTTAAATTTTTTGTATTTTTTAAATAGATTATTTGTAGAATTTTCAGTTTATTATTTTTTTTAAATTAAAAATTACTTACTGCGAAGAACCACAGAGCATTTTATTAGGAATAATATTAGCATTATGAAAAATTCCAAAAAAATGTTATCTTACAAAATAAAGGAAATCTTAATACATATTCTCTCTTTGCAACTAAATTTTAAACATATATAGTTAACTTTCATTCAGTTAAGTTTCTTTTTAATTTAAATTCTTAGAAGTTTTTAATTAAAATTTGTGAAAACTTTGTTTTTATTAATTAAAAATTACTTACTACCAAGA
>JBAGKK010118493.1:0-25258 GCA_037177015.1 Euceroptres primus
TTCTATATACTCTGATGCGGAGGAAATATATTCTGAATTGAAGTCCATTCTACCAAAAAATTTTAAATTGCATTTCTAAATATTGAGATCACATCCGCCAACACTCCCGCGGCACCCGTATTAGTCACAAGTTTTTAAATTAAACAAAGGGGTGGATTCAAAAATAATGTCCAGATAAATGTCAAAAATGACAAGTTTCAAAGTACCAAAGTTCCCAAAAAATTTCTAATTTCATTTCTGACTATTGGGACCTCAACCGGCAACCCCCCTGAGGCACCACTATTATACACAAGTTTTTAAATTAAACCTAGGGGTGGTTTCAAAAAGAATTTCTATATAAATGTCAAAAATGACAATTTTCAAAGTAACAAAGTCACCAAAAAATTTTTAATTTCAATTCTGACTATTGGGCTCATATCCAGCAACCCTCCTGAAGGAACCCTGTTATTCACAAGTCCTTGAATTTAACTATAGGGGTGGATTAAATAAGAATTTCTAGATAAATGTAAAAAATGACAATTCTCAAAGTACCAAAGTCCCCAAAAAAATTTTAATTTTACTTCTGACTATTAGGCTCATATCTGGCAACCATCCTGAAGCAACCCTATTATTCAGGAGTCCATGAATTTAACCTAGGGGTGGTTTAAATAATAATTTCTAGATAAATGTCAAAAATGACAATTTTTAAAGTACCATAGTACACAAAAAAGTTTAATTTATTTTCTGACTATTAGGCTCATATCCGGAAACCCTACTGAAGCAACCCTATTATTCACAAGTCCTTAAATAAAACCTAGGGGTGGTTTCAAAAAGAATTTCTAGATAAATGTCACAAATGACAATTTTCAAAGTACCAAAATCACCAAAAAATTTTTAATTTTATTTATGACTATTGGGGCCACAACCGGCAACCCTCCTGAGGCACCCCTATTATTCACAAGTTTCTAAATTAAACCTAGGGGTGGTTTAAAGAAGAATTTTTAGATAAATGTCAAAAATGACAATATTCAAAGTACCATAGTCACCAAAAAAATTGTAATATATTTCTGACTATTAAAACCATAAATGGCAACCCTTCTGAGGCACCCTGATTATTCACAAGTTTTTAAATCAAACCTAGGGGTGGTTTCAAAAAGAATTTCTAGATAAATGTTAAAAATGACAATTCTCAAAATACCAAAGTTACTAAAAAAATTTTAATTTCATTTTTGACTATTGGGCTCATATCCGGCAACCCTCCTGAAGCAACCTTATTATTCACAAGTCTTTAAACTAAACCTATGGGTGGTTCAAAAAGAATTTCTGAATAAGTGTCAAAAATGACAATTTTCAAAGTACCAAAGTCACCAAAAAATTTTTAATTACATTTCTGACTATTGGGCTCATATCCGGCCACCCTCCTGAAGCAACTTTATTATTCACAAATCTTTAAATTAAACCTAAGGGTGGTTTCAAAAAGAACTTTCAGATCAATGTCAAAAATGTCAGAAATGAAATTAAAAATTATTTGGTGATGTTGGTACTTTGAAAATTGTCATTTTTGACATTTATCTAGAAATTCTCTTTAAACCACCCCTAGGTTTAATTTAAAGACTTGTGAATAAAACGGTTGCTTCAGGAGGGTTGCCAGATATGAGCCCAATAGTCAGAAATGAAATTAAAAATTTTTTGGTGACTTTGGTACTTTGAAAATTGTCATTTTAGACACTTATCTACAAATTCTTTTTAAACCGCCCCTAGGTTTGTTTAAAAACATGTAAATAATAAGGGTGCCTCAGAAGGGTTGCCAGTTATGGTCTTAATAGTCAGAAATAAAATGAAAAATTTTTTGGGGACTTTGGTACTTTGAAAATTGTCATTTTTGACACTTATCTACAAATTCTTTTAACCACCTCTAGGCTTGTTTAAAAACTTGTAAATAATAAGGGTGCCTCAAAAGGGTTGGCAGTTATGGTCTTAATAGTCAGAAATAAAAGTAAAAATTTTTTGGGGACTTTGGTACTTTAACAATTTTCATTTTTGACATTTGTCTAGAAATTCTTTTTTAAACCACCCCTAGGTTAAATTTAAAATTTTGTCTATAGTAGCGGTGCCTCAGGAGTGTTGCCAGTTATGGTCCTAATAGTCAGAAATAAAATTAAAAATTTTTTGGTGATATTGGTACTTTGAAAATTGTCATTTTTGACATTTATCTAGAAATTTTTTTTGAAACCACCCCTAGGTTAAATTTACAGACTTGTGAATAATAACGTTGCTTCAGGAGGGTTGCCGGATATGAGCCCAATAGTCAGAAATGAAATTAAAATTTTTTTGGTGATTTTGGTGCTTTAAAAATTTTCATTTTTGACATTTATCTAGAAATTCGTTTTTAAATCACCCCTATGTTTAATTTAAATTTTGTGTATAATAGGGGTGCCTCAGGAGTGTTGCCAGTTGTAGTCCCAATAGCCAGAAATAAATTAAAAGTTTTTTGGGAACTTTGGTATTTTGAAAATTGCCATTTTTGACATTTATCTAGAAATTCTCATTTAAACCACCCCTAGGTTAATTTCAAGAACTTGCGAATAATAGGGTTGCTTCAGGAGGGTTGCCAGATATGAGGCCAATAGTCAGAAATGAAATTAAAAATTTTTTGTTGACTTTTGTACTTTGAAAATTGTCATTTTTGACATTTATCTAGAAATTCTTTTTGAAACTACCCCTAGATTTAATTCAAAGATTTGTGAATAATAGGGTTGCTTCAAGAGGGTTGCCGAATATGAGCCCAATAGTCAGAAATGAAATTGATAATTTTTTAGGGACTTTAGTAGTTTGAAAATTGTCATTTTTGACATTTATCTAGAAATTCTTATTGAAACCACCCCTAGGTTAAATTCAAGGACTTGTGAATAATAGGGTTGCTTAAGGAGGGTTGTCAGATATGAGCTCAATAGTCAAAAGTAAAATTAAAAATTTTTTGGGGACTTTGGTACTTTGAGAATTGTCATTTTTGACATTTATCTAGAAATTCTTATTTAAACCACCCCTAGGTTAAATTCAAGGACTTGTGAATAATAGGGTTGCTTTAAGAGTGTTGCCGGATATGAGCCCAATAGTCAGAAATGAAATTAGACATTTTCTGGTGACTTTGGTGCTTTGACAATTGTCATTTTTGGAATTTATCTAGAAATTCCTTTTGAAACCACCCCTTGGTTTAATTAAAAAACTTGTGTATAATGGGGGTGCCTCAGGAGGGTTGCCAGTTGTGGTCCCAATAGTCAGAAGTAAAATTAAAAATTGTTTGGGAACTCTGGTACTTTGAAACTTGTCATTTTTGACATTTATCTAGAAATTCTGTTTGAAACCATCCCTAGGTTTAATTTAAAGTCTTGTGAATAATAGGGGTGCCTCAGGAGGGATGTCAGTTATGGTCCCAATAGTGAAAAATGAAATAAAAAATTTTTTAGCGGCTTTGGTACTTTGAAAATTGTTATTTTTTACATTTATCTAGAAATTATTTTTGAATCCACCCCTATGTCTAATTTAAAAACTTGTGACTAATAGGGGTGCCTCGGGATGGTTGGCAGATGTGACGCCAATATTAAGAATTGCAATTTAAAATTTGTTGGTAGAATGGAGTTCAATTCAGAATATATTTCCTCCGCATCAGAGTATATAGAATATAGTATATAGAGTATATAGTATATGTTATTTTGACGGAAGCCGCAACACTCTTTTAAAAGAAAAGGCCTTTCTGGATTTTGTCTCATAATGGTTAAAATAATATGATTACCAATATAATTATTTAATTACAATAATATATCCCCACCGATTAATATATATTAGAATTATATAAGTATGTAATATATTAATATATGGATAATTAATTATATTAATTATTATGATTATGCAATTAAATAATTATAAAGTAATAAAATAATTATTATTATTTGTTATTTCGAATTTTTAAAATTTATTTAATTTTGCATATTATATGTATATTAAAATATTTTATTGAGTTAAATTTGTAATGATTATAAATAATTTTGTCTAAACAGTTTACAATCTTCGGTTTTCATCCAAGTTATTATGTTGCCGTTGTAAATATTTGATATACACAGCCCTGGTTTCTCATGTCAGTTTTCAGTTCCGTTTTTACTAGTTTTGAATAAATAATCGGGTTCTGTCGGTTTTCGTAAGTAATTTCGGGCGTGAGGTTTGTTTGTGAAGCGACGGGAGTGCGGTTTTGTGGTTCAAGAGACCTGTTTGAGCGTGCTGTCGAAAATCCACACGTGACTGTGTGGTAGTGTTAGTGTGTAGATGTGCCGGCCAAAGATCTTTTTTCATCAAGGATTTTCCTGCTTTTCCCTGGGATTTGCGGTGCCAAAGGAGTCAAGCGCCTTCAGGAAATGTATAAGGTATCATCTAAACCCGGAAATAACGCTGGGAAACGTCTATTTTAGTCTAAAAATGCGGACTAAGTTAGTCGTTTTTGCCATGCATTTTCCGGACCAGGGCCCTTAACTACCAGAATCCAAGGCAGTAACAAAATTAGTGGAATGAACTGTCATTGGCTGATTTGTAATTTGAAATTAAAGAATGGATTTTAGTTGCAATCAAAACATTTTAAGTTTTCTCTCTATCCATTTTCACTTATTTTAAAATTCAGTTTCTGTTTTGTAACCATATTTTTTTTTCATCTGCATATAATCGCCTAAACATATGCAATTCAACTTTATCTTATGCTTATCCACGTGGTATAAGATGATTTCCTTATTCAGCTACGTCGGTATATTATCTAAATATCCAGTAAATATCCACTAAATATCTAGTAAATATCTAAATATCCACTTAATAAATAACTACATAATCAAGCGTTGTTTCGTATGAGTAAGGATCGAGTGTGACTTGTCAACTTGTGAAGTTAAATTATAACAAGAAATTTAAATATTGCTTACTTCTTTAAATCCAGATTCTGTTTTATAAGCATATTTTATTTCTTAGCTATCATGTAAAAAAGAATAGAACATGATGTAGATTTTTTAAGTTTTATTTAAAGAACCACAGTTCATCCATTTAATGAAAGATGTATTACTATCAGCAATTAAGATCCATTAAAGATATATTTTTGCAACCTAACGGTAATCTCTCTCTCTATTTCAAATTTAAAGAGAGATTACCGATATGTTGCTAAATATATATCTACTTATTATTTTTATTTGACGCACCTTAAGGTTTACGTCCACTTATATTTACGGTGAGTAGGATTCATGTTATGTGGCTCGATTATTTCTATGTTGCGTCTTTTATTTACAATTCTTTCAAGCAAGGACGAAAGTTTCGCGACATTTTCTTCAAAGTCACTGCCTACTTCTGATAAACGAAGAACATCGTTCACGATAGCCCAGTGCAGTGGTGATGAAGGAAGTGGAGCGGCAGGACGCTTATGTGGTTTCGGGTTACCAGCATCTTGCAACGATAAACTGTGACATGGACTTATGTGAGGATCTATTGGTGTTGGTGGTGTTTGGAGTTTCAATGGACTTTGCCGTAGTAAATTCGTTGATGCCAATAGCAAAAATTGTATTAGCGTCGAAGATGATGATGATGGTAATGCTTTCGATGACGTGGTAGCGATGATGGTAGCGGTGATAGTGAACGTGAACGTGGTTTAGATGATGACGACGACGATGATGAGGTCGAGGAAGCGTAAGCTTGAGATTTCTTTGCACTCTTTTTAGATGAGGATGAGGGATGGGACGGTGGCGGTGGCGGTGGTGACCTCCTGTAATACCGCACAACCACTGACACAAGTTAAGGAAAAATGCGCAATATTCTCTTCGAGAAAAAAATGCAAAGCAAATTAAAATTTTTAAAAATAAATTTCAAATTTCTTACCTCCAGTGGCTCTTGATTGATATCGAAGTTTGATGGCAGAGGTATATCCACGTGAATTTGAGTTGCTGTGGAATCAGTTGAGATTCTCTCAGTCTCACTAGACTCTCCAGATTTCTTTGCAATCTAAGAAAATACGATAAAATTAAATTAATAGCACAAAGCAACATGAAGAACACTTTTCACTGCATGAATCACTGCACGAATCACAGCTTACTTTTTTTATAGCACAACTCTTCTTCTTAACCATAGACATTTTCTTCACTTTTTTACTTCTCACTGATCCACATTTCACCACAATGCAAATTGAAATGCACGCCTCTGAATATGGGCCTTTTAAAAGACAAGTCCCCACTATGCCCTAGCGGGACAGGGAGCGCGGGGAGCCCCACGTTTGCGCGCCTCTGAATATTGGCCAGAGAACCCGACGACAACACGCCGTGGCATGCACCTGAACTTCAGCGTCACACTCTCGCGGTAAAGCAGAGATCACATTTATCGACGATGTTCGGAAAAAGACTATGGGTAAATTACCACGAAGGTGGACTGTGACGCCAGCTTTTGCCGGCAACGACTTTTCTTAGCACCGGCACAAACAATTATCAACTGTCGGTAAATGACCGGTCGCTGGTTTTCTGCAGTTTAGCTCGGCACAGAACTCTGCCCCCGTACTAAATTTCTAGAAGTCAAGGGGTGGAGGAATACCCTGCAGCCACCATACGCCACCTACCCGAACTTAGTCAACACACTCTGTCGGTATGGCAGGGACCCGCCTTATTAACCAAGTCAAGATCACATGCTAGTTCCCTACATTATCGACTGAGTTACCGATTGTCGGTAAAACAGTTGCGGTTATTTACCGACGGCGACAGTGGCGTCATCTGTCGGTGACAACTTTAACTACGTAGCTGCCCCCGAACTGTCATAGCTATTCTACTGACCCATATATTATATGTAAAAAATATGTTAGACATGTGTGACGTTCCGCGAGGGAAAGGACCTTAGAGTTAGCAGGCAAATTTTGCAGTAGAAGCGATTGAAGAAGCGGTCAAAGTCAAGCACTCAGAGAGTGGGGGACAGGCTTCGGAATCCAGCCCCTCCCCTTGCGACTACAACTTCTCGCTCCGTGTTCATGTATCCAGCGAGCTTCGGGCCTCTTCAGCTTTCGCTGTCTTCGTTTCCCAGGTATACGCTCTCTTTATAAAAACATGACTGTTGACATATATAAAAGCCCACGATGTTTCTTACCTGCCGCTACTATTTACAGAATATTTTTAAGAAAGAAAAAGAATGGTTTCTGGGGCGGCCCGTTCTCCACAGAATTCCTCATGTGTTACTTCAATTTTCAACTCAACAAAATTAGTCACAGTAGTAAAATTATGATAAAAGTATTTAAAAATTTTACAGTTAACTTGTGAGTACAAAAGATAGTTCCTAAAAAAATGGAAGTTTGATTAATTGACTCTTTTGCAAAAAGGACCTAGGGAACACGCACTGTGGAAACCACTTGTACTTTGCACGAAATACACATGTAAAAGACGTGTCATATGTCCGCTTTAAACATGCGTATTACACCTCAAGTTTTGCTGTCAGTGAATGAATTTCTCGTTAATCTTCTAAAAGATTGTCAACGAAAATCTGAAGGCAGAGAAATAAAACCTGTATAACACTTATGAATTAAAGTTTCGCTGTCAGCCAAAGAATCTCTCGTTAAATGTCAACGAAACTTTCGAAGACTGTGTATGGAAGTTCAGAAAAAAATGTTTGGTTTAAATTACTTTTAATATTATTATTATATTTATATTCATTTAAATACAATATTGTACACCCACGATCACTATACATATAATAAAACGCTTATAACGCTTTTAAAAATCCTCCACCGTTGCGAAATGGAACCTAAGTCTAAAACTTCCTTCACCTATTTTTAACACACAGCATCCCTATAGATAGGGCCTTTAGGCCATCGCGGTTCATATGGTATTGAATGTGAAAAAGTATTGCCGATGTTCCACCATTGAAAAATGCAGGACCGAGTATACCCCACTATGAATGTTTGATAAAAATTTTCGGTCAATTTAAAAGTTCCTCATGATCAGAGAAAGGTGAAAAAGTACCCAACCAATGTGAAAAATGTGTAAATTGTCTTGGACCTTTATTTATTCAAAAGCGAACACAGAAGTTAGGAATTTGTATTTTTAACATTAAAATGTTAAAAGTTTATGAAGACGTCATCTCTGAGAGTAACCAAGTTTCGGAGTTCACTCTTGAAGTAAATTATACATTTTTTATCAAGAAGATCAATGTATGCAATGTCAAGCTGAAGAAAGTTGTATTTTAATGTTTAAAAATTATTTTCTGTAGGTTGAGAAGGAACAACTGAGAAAATGAATACAGTTCGGAAGGGGTGATGCCCGAAATTTGGCGATCGGGGTCGACGAATCTCGAGACTAAATTAGCAGGTCGTCGACTGTCGATCGCCAACTCTCAGTCCCTTACCGTCTCGCAATTTGACAAGTTCGTAACCTCACCCGCTTCCGACGCGAAAACCCTGTACGGTGCTGTGTCCCTCAAGTCCCCATGGATGCTTTCCTCGACGCGGAGGTGCTCGAAGGACATCCCAGTTTTTATCAAACTCTTGTATTTACCGACTTGATCCTTGTGCTCAGCGTCCAAATCTTAAATTTTTCTAAAATTATAGCCAATTTCCGGGCGATTGGTCACAAACTCTTGCCATAGTAATAGATTTTATAAAAAATATAAATTGTTTTAACAGCAAATAAAAAGTTTTTGGTTCATGAGACGTTACTGAACAGAAAATGACATATTCTCATTTTAATTATAAGGAGATTCAATTGCATATACTTTTCCACACAGGAATAATCTAAGGTAAGGTTTTTCGAACTTCAGTATGTTACTCTCCATAGAAAATTACCTTGAAGCAATACAATGTTTCAGATTATTTTTACTTTTTTAGTTATGCTCTACGATGATAAAAATAATTATAATTTGACGAAAAGAACGTTTTAAAATTAGCAACACTAAAAGTTTGAAGCAAAAATCAGGTCGCTCATGTAAAGAGTCAAAAATAAGTAAGAAAACCGGAAGAAAACGAGTACATATTGAAGGACCCTCTAAAGCGACCAAGTATAGAAGAGCTAATGAAATTATTAAGCAAGCCGAGAATAATAACTCAGTTATTAAATTAGCAGTAAATTTGAGGGAATTGAGCCCTACTGCTTCATGTGAGGATTTAAATCAAACTCAATACTCAAAAGAATCAGCTTTAGCTTCTTATTTAGAATTTGACTACAATAAAAATAGTTATTCGGCTTTGTCAAAGGACAGTCGAAAAAGGAATTGTCCCATTGAAAAATCTATGAGTGAATGTCAGTCTGCCGATTATAAGATCAGGGCACAAACCATCACCAGAGGTGTGAAAATTCTGATAATGAAAATTTAAATGCTCAGCAAACTTTATGATAGTCATTAAATTAAGAAATTATTTGGATAACTGTTTTTGGATCAATCCCACTCCACAAAGTATCCGTTTTTGTCGTCCTTTAAGAGAAGCACTTGAAAAAAGAGGATGATTGTGCGACATTACGCGAATTTAATCGTTTAAACGCAGAAATTAAGAAGCTGGTACCGCATTCATTCAAGATGGCTAACAATAAAAAAGTGAAAGTTGAGTTTGTCGTATCTCAGACAATATTTTATGTGAAGTGTGTTAATACTATTATCGTTAATAAGGCCACAAGTGGATACCCAATGTGTCTGAGAACAGCTCATCAATTTGGTAATTTGGAGGACGACTTTACTCGGAATAATTCATCTTTGAATTCAGTCTCTGAAATTGCTTAATAGGTCCAAGAATGGTCGTATAACAAGAGCCTCGGCGAACCTGAGTCACACCACCCGGTTGACAATTCCAGAATTTCTGGAAATTGCATCGTATATTTGCACAGAGCCAAATGGTGATCGTCTTCTTACGAAGACGATGGGCTTCAGCCTTTTTTTCGACCGCGCAACCATCCACCAAACCCTGCAGTCGGTGCGAGCGCCAACGCTCAGGCTAACAATGATCACCACTTTTCAGATTGGGACGAATCATCTTCTGATGAGGAAGGTATTTGTTAATTTAAAAAACTTGTTAAACACATAGTTTGGGATAACTTGTAAATGTTAACTTGTTTCTTAATCCATATTTAGTAAACTTATTGAAGCTTCGCGCAACCTTAGAATATTGTTCGTTTTTTTTCAAATTTTTTCCTATAGCATAAGGAACCGAAAATAAAAGTTTTCGGTATCAAGGCGTTTCCGATTTCCAGAATTGTTTCTTGAATTTTTCAAACCGATCTACTTTGACTCGATTCAGTACCTCAATAGTTTAACATTAAAACTATATAAGTTTTTAAATTCAAAATTTTATTTCTCATCACCGTCCATAGGACTGAAAAGTACAGCTTCTCACTTTATTTTTTTGAAACTGTTTTCTTGGATCAAACTTTGGATCAAGTTTTTTTTTTATTTTAATATTATTACCTATTTTAATAAAAATAGGTTCATTTCCTTTTTATATATGATATTTAAATATAATAATTATCTTAATAATAATCTTTCTTCAATCTACCCTTCATATTTATTCTGAAACGAGAAATTGGAAACTAAGAGATCTAACTGGGAATTTGGTCTTCAGATTTTCCCTTTTTATTATTTGTTTAATATTATAAATCATCAAAATTATATAAATGTTTTGTAAAATGTTAAAGTATTATTGCAGTTCAATCGATTTGTTTTATAAATAAGAAAATATTACTTGATATAGTTCAACATCCATAACCTAAAATTAGTAAAGTTATCTCGGTGCTGGTAATTAGTTTTTTTTTCAAATTCAAAATTATGTTTCTTACACTTTTTGTCACACGTGAAATTCACAAAAATGTGGCTTATGTCGTTTTCCCGTGTTTCACGTCCCGTAAATTGAATGTAAAATCATATATTATTTTATTAATATTATATAGCGACATACGAATTTTCAAATGATAAAATGTAAGAAGGTAGAACAATAAGTGAAAATGCTGCTCACTTAAGCAACTTTTTGCTTGTTCAAAATAATCAAAACATCAAACTAGAGGATAAGTACAGGAACAGGAAATATGATACGAGTCACTTCGAGACAACGCACCACATAATCGAGGTGACACCTAGCAAAATTCTGACATAAATAGTGCGAATTCGGCAGGATGGTCAGTCAGTTTTTCGGAGTGAACCAGTCAGTTTTTGGGAGGCAACGAGTCAGATTTTGGGAGTCAACCAGGCAGTGCTTGAATCGGAGTCATTCCTTTGAGATCAATCAGCGCATTGAATTCCTCGGTATGTGTGCGTCGTCGGTACCAGTCGGTTTACCCTATCAAGCAATTAACTTTTTTAGTGCGTAGTTCCAAAACCAACTCATACCTATCAAATGGAGATCCAACTCTCTGCCGACCATTCTACACTCTAACTCTACATCAGTTCCTGTATCGTCAAAGAAAATCATCTGAAAATCCATGTAAGTGTTTTATCAAATTCTTAATTAACACATACCATTCTCAAGAGTATTCTATAATTAGGATTTCGTTTATGTTTAAGGTTGCTGTGGTGTTAACTTCATACAACTCATCTGCACACCTGTTCTGACTTCTCTAATAAATAAATTTATATTTAAACTTAAAAGATATTTACTTTTATTCTCATTGGTATCCTCATCCCGTTAAGGACTATAAGTTTAGAACTGAACAAAACGAGGAAATTAGGGAAGAGTTTTAAGGGTTTCTTATTTCATTAATTAATTATTCAACTAGACGTAACAGAATCCCTTTTACTTTTTGGTGCATCGGCCGGGAAACCAAAGCCAATGAGATCAAAGAGATCAGGTATTCAAGATAGTCTATTAAATTAGTAATATCGAAAATCAAAATTAAATTAAGTATTAATTTGAAAAATTTATACAATCAAAAGCACACATGTTTGTAGAGGTTAAGAATATAATTTTAAAATTTTTTACTTATTATTACTAAGCCTATATTAAATCCAAATGACTGACTCAACTAGAAATAAGTTTATATAATCCTTACTCAATTTTCCATTTTCGAAATGTGTGTTGTACCCCAATGTTTCACCCAAATATAAAGAAATCAGTTGAAAATTCGCACTTAACTTGGTCCAAAACAAAAGAAAATCCAAATTTATTAAAAGAGGTACAACGAAATCAACATATTCGAAAAACAATTAAAAAACCAGTCAAATTTTAAATAAGTACGTCAACAAAAATTACTCATAGTCCAATAGGCAAAGAATTTTCAAAAACCCTTGATAACAGTCAAGAAGATAGTCTTAGTCAAACCGTGACCGCAAAAATATCAAAAACTTAATACTTAGTTCTACTAGTTTGTCATTTTACGATCAAATTAATTCTCCTATTTGTGAAAATCTCCAACAAAAAGCAATAGAAGATCTCTTCGAAACTACTATAACAAATATTAAATAAGAAAACAATAGACGATTTTTATCCGTTACCAAATATTATTGATGTTTTAGAACAATTATTTATCAATAGTCTCAGTATTTCTCCGTGTTTGATTTAGCATCTGAGTTTCACCAAATAAAAATGGACCCACACGACGCACACAAAACTGCATTTTCTACTCCTTACGGCCACTATGAGTTTGACCGCATGCCGTTCGGATTAAAAAATTCTCCAATGACTTTGCAAAGATTAATCGATCAGGTATTACTAGGGCTCCAAGGATCAGAGCTATTTGTTTACTCAGATGACATTATTATCTATGCAAACACCCTCGAAGAACATGAAGAAAAATTTTGCAAGTCAATGGTTCGTTTACGTGCAGCTAATTTAAAACTTCAACCTGACAAATGCAAATTTCTGAGATTAGAAGTATGTTATTTAGTACACATTGCCGATCAAAATGGAGTAAGACCTGACTTCAACAAATTAGAAGCAATTAAGAGATTTCCTATTCCAAAAAACGTGAAAAACATCAAGCAATTTCTAGGATTAGCCAGATATTATTGTCGGTTCATCGATAAGTTTTCAAAAATCGCAGGCCCTTTAAATCAATTATTAAAAACGGAAACACCATTCATGTGGACTAAAAAACAATAAGAAGCATTTGACACTTTAATAGATAAGCTTTGTGCAGCTTTGTGCCTTGTCTAGAAACCCGATTCAGAACACAGAAAATCCAGATTCAGCAAGGCCCATAAAAATCAGAGAAACAAATATTCCAATCACTCAAACCTACAATGATTTCGTAAATAAGATAAAAAAAAGATAGAGAAATACAAATTTTAGGAGAAATAAATCACACAGTATGCTGTAAGACAAATCCCGTAATTCACGAAGAGATATTTGATTTCGACAGAAATCTCAGGACTGTAATAAATAAATTTATACATAACTCTAGGAAACACAAGGAATCAACCTTAGAGGGTTCAAATCTAGATAATTCCACGATAATTTGGAATGCTATGATGACACACGGGCAAATGAAAAAACAAGATATTATTAAGAAACAAGAAACTCAAGAAAACCGTAGAAATCTCAGAAATCACAGAAATCAAGAAGTAGAAATTATTGAACCAGATTCCAGTATACAACGTAGAAAGGAAGAAGAGGACTGTCAGGTAAAGAAAAAACGATGTCGACCAAAAAAGACCTTCAATCAAAAACCAAAAAGTAATGTCCCCTCCTTTGAAGAGAAAACTAGGCGGACCCAAAGAGGAAATAAATCATCAAGTCACAAACTAATTTTAGAGAAAAAGAAGAAATCAGGAATTCTACAAGAAGTCGGAATCAGAAGAAGATATTATGTCCTACCCAGAGTATATTCAAGAAAATTTCAAAAAGAAGAATTACGCGAAGAAAAATGAAAATCCTCAAGAAAATGAAAATTCAAATTACGAATACTTAACAACGGAAGAAGAGAGTTTAGACGAAGATTTTTAAGAGATTTTTGGAAGAATCCTTAGAAGATGAAAATATTCCAAATCAAGCCCATGGAGAAATAAAGTTAGAAAAAATTATTCAAGAATCACCACTGAATAATAAACCTAAAATAGAAAAAGAAAGAAAACAAGAAAAATCAGAAGAAAAGAAGAAATTTTGCCCCCTTCATAACCCCCTCCGCAAGAAATCTCTCGCACCGAATATCCCCGAACAGGAGAAAATATAGTCATATGTTACCTATGAGAAAATACAACTTTGCATACTTTGTTTCAGTCTCCGGAAGTTCTCGTGATAATGGATCCAGAGCTCTTGCGAAACGAGACAGATTACCTAAATTTCATAACCTCCAAAAGGGACTAACAAAACAAATAACAAATAACAAAACAAATATTTTTGGGAAAACATGAAGACTGAAATTCAAAAATAAATACAAGTATGCCTACAATGTCAACTTAATAAATTAGTTCATGTCAAAACAAAGAACCCGATGGTTATCACAGACACACCAAGTACAGCATTTGAAAAAATCGCCATAGATATAGTAGGCCCCCTTCCAGTAACGAAATTAGGAAACGAGTAGACAATTTAAGATAATTTTACCAAATATTCTCTAGCAATAGCTCTTCGAAACCACCAAGCAAGTACAATAGCAGATGCATTCGTTAAGGAATTTATTTGCTTATTTGGATCCCCTCGCGGAGTCCTCGCGAGGGGATCGATGAGATTAGCCACGAGATTTCGGATTAGACCATTCAAAATCACAGATTTTCATCCCCAGTCAAGTGAATACCTTGAGAGATCACATCACGTTCTAGGAGAATATTTAAAACAATTTGTAAGTAAAAATTCAGAATGGGACGACTGGTTAGAACTTGCCTCATTTTCATACAATACAAGCGTACACGTAGGAACTAAATGCACACCATATGAATTAGTTTTTGGTAAAATAGCACCATGAAAAATTAGAAACTTACGATCAGTACTTAACAAAATTGATAACACGCTCATACAAAATGCAAAACACAGGCAGACAAAATTTAATATTCCCAAACGAAAAATCAAAAAGGAAATATGATAAGAAGGCTAATCCTCACGACTTTAAAGTAGGAGATGACGTTTTTCTATTAGAAGGAGGCAAAATAGACAAATTTATAAATCAATATTTAGGACCTCACGAAGTTTTAGAGATACTAGAAAAAGGGAACGTTAAAATAAAAATAAAAACTGGTCCAAAAGTAGTACACATAAATAGACTTAAATTATCGCGAATACCTCGAGAACAATCAAAATAAATATAAAAAGAGAAATAAAAAATATAATATACGACTTTCCACTTTTCAGATTAAATTGCAAATAGATTACTCACATCGATATACTTGCTTTATGGCCATATTTATAAAGAAAATTTACAATAAGGCTGACTGCAATATTTTAAGTTGAAAAGAAAACATTCTAGAACCAGAAACAATTAGGGATATTATCCTTACAATAAAAACCCGAAGACCGGAGGCTTATCACAAATTCATATTAAACCTTCGGCAAACAGATCAAGCTATCTCAGCAAACCTTTTAGAAAATACAGAATAGGTGTCGAAAACAAAAGTTTTTTCAATAAACTTTAGGCTTCACAATTTACATTAAAATGAAAAAGGCAAGAATTTATATTTTTCTCTATGCAAAAGCAACTTTTTTTAGATGAGGGAAATCGGAATCGGAGGCTACCTCTTCATTCTCGGTCTCGTGATACGACTAAACCAAACAAACGCCCTCGCTGGATATGATTGCGGGTCCTGACAGCTAAAAAATACAACATCATCGTTATCAGAGGTAGGAGAATGCGATATACCAAAACTACAGCTTCAAGTTGAACAAACATATTTGCAACTGATACAATTAAATAAATTTACAATCACAAAGATCATGCAGTGTTAAGTCGAAGTACGACACACCATAACCCACTGCGGCATGCACTCACATTCCTCCGAAGTCTCAGAGGGTCACGCCGACTACATTTAACAGGTTATTCAAGACCAATGTCAAATAATGCACTCAATGAAAATTTACATGTTTGCTCCAAATGTAGCAATAGCTGATTTAGTTATAAATTATACCCACTTTAGCAGCGTGACTCTGTATTAGTCACAGCTGAACTCAAAATAACGTCCAGGAACACTATGCCACAATTAATCTAAATACAGGAAGAATACACCTACAATCAGGAATAGTATGTCAACTATCAGATGCCATATGTGTGGATAGAGAAGGAGCAAAAATACCTTTTGGTACCCTTTACCTAAAGATATTTGTGAATCAAAAAAATATGAAGTTTTAGATGAAGGATTTACAAATACCAAACGAATTCGTCTATCACTTAATAAAAGGTCCTGGTTATATGTCCATACTAGCAGGGGAAGTAATACACATAATAAAATGTTTACTCGCAGAAGTGAAATACAGACAGAAAAAAACTGTTATTTACAACTGCCTATAAGCAGAGAAGATAAAGAATATTTTTTAACACCCCGTACACATATTATAACGAGCACCAGTACCCTGATTGACGGCAATACATTTTTGCCACCCATGTATAAATTAGGATTAAAATGGTATCAAATGTTACCAAACTTAGTTCAATTGCTAGAACTAACTATAATGAAACCAGAAGTAAAAGAAATCTGGATATACAGAAACCCAGCAGATTTCGCCACAAGCGGTATTTACTCCCAGAAAGATTACATCATGCTACCCACAGAACGACCCATCATCCTAAACGCTTTTGCTCGAGGAATAATGGGACAAGAAATAACAAATCACGGATTCTCTTTTAAAACCATTTGAAATGAAGATACAATAAATAAAATATCCAATTCCGCGTGGTTCAAATTTGGGACAATTTTTACAAGTTTTGGGACCGCTAGTGCGCCTTTGTCCATAGTTATGCATTATATAACGTATTTGGTTGAAGCATTTACTAGAAGCCATTTGGGATTCAGTAGCTAACCTATTACTGCATTTACGAAAAAAGAAACCGCCTACCACACCAAATAAAGATTACCCATTGGAACCAACAGTTCCGCAGGAAAAACTCAAACCTCTCGTTCCTACTAGGCAAAGCAGCAACACAAGTGCAGGTAATATACAGATCAGCACACGGACACAGTTCTATCCCCTCTCAGAACTAGAGAGAATAGGAAACCATACCATTACCATTACATTATAATTCCACCTCCAAAATGGCAGAGGAATCCTTCATAACGATACTAGAATCAATTTTTAAAGGAGTCAGCAAAAAACCCTCCCGCTTTCAAAACAAGTCTATCACGGAATTCTATTTATAACTAACAATTTATTTATCTAACAATTCTCTATTGAAATAAAATATAAAAAATATATATCAAAACATCGATTTTAATCTTTTATGTCGCTAAATCAAGGCTAAACTTTGATTTTAAAAAAATAAGTAATATTATCTAAAAGTGCATATAAAGAGCTTTCCAAAATACCTATAATTTTTTTAAATCAAGGAAGTCTAAGCTGAGTTATTTACACTTGAAGCTTGGCGTGCACAGCCAAAAGCTGTAAATTTTGGCTCCTGCCATTAGGCAACCCGTTGCTCTGAAGGTCCTAAAATTTACACTATGACTGAACGACCAATATCACTAACTGGAACATGATCTAAATACTTTCGATTTTTAGGTGGTATTACTTCATAAATAATGTTCCATATATGGGTTGTTTCCAAAAAGTTGTAAAATTCAAGTCGCAATAGCTTTACACATTTTCATTATTTAATATATTTTTTCGAATAACACTGGAATGAAGTACCTACATTAAAGTAGTTTTTGGTAATGTTTCAAAATTGTAGGTGCCTTTCTTTAGAGATGGAAAATTAAAATATACCCAAAATGTCCACTCGGTCCCCAAGAAGAGGGATAATACAAGATTAATACAAGATTAATACATGGATACAAGATTAAAATATGGATAAATATTTTAGATTTAAAAGTATTTATAAATGTTTAGAAGTCTGTCCCTAAATTTTCATATCTACTCGGTGACCCTTATACTTTAGGTTGTAACCTAAAATATAAGGGTTACCGAATAGACATGAAACTTTAGGGACAGACTTCTAAACATTTATAAATAGCTTCGGGAAAACTCACTTTAAAAAATCTAAAAAACTTAAAGGTCCTACGCAAGTGCTCGTATAAGCAGAAACATGTTTATTGTTCGCAACTTCAAAAAATTTCTGTAAATTATGCACCGCACGATTTATAATAATGTCTACTCAGTGAGCTACGTTTAAAAAGTGTTAATTAAATAAAAATATAATCGAAAATCTGAAGGCACAGTCAAATAAGGTGCGAAGAAGAAATTTTTACAATATTTTTAAAATTTTTTACCTCCACTATCCATATTTTAAAAATAATTTTGAAATTTATTTTTCTGCGTTTATTGAATGTCTCCACTGTAAAGTTCCTAGCAAGTAAATTATTTACCTCTACCACAAAAATAATTCTTGATCTTTGAAATTAGTATTTTCGTTTTATTTTGGATCACAATTAATGAAAAAAAATACTTTAGCTACTTCTGAGAAGATTGTTTTTCAAAAAATCGATAGGCCAAATTTTACAATTTTTTGGTAACGACCCATATATTCAAGATAATAAAGCTGAGTACCGGATTATATACGACCGCTCACATCTCGTGGGGTGGTGTCCGTGGCCTTTGAGGTGGCGGAAGTGGAGGCTGCTCAGCAACAGAAGCAGTGGGCGGACTAAAGGCGGTGGTGGAACAAACCTCCAAATCGCTTGGAGAATGTTCCAGAAGATCGTAGAAAATATGATTTGTACGAAATTTAAGGTTATTATATCGCGAAAACTCGGGATTCCCATATCTCAGCGTAAACTTAAATATCCAACAATATATTTTCTTGCAAGAAATTAAATTGAACGCTAGAACAATGAAATAAAATTAACTTAACGTTTCGAAAATTAATTGCGAAGATGTCACTAACAGCGTTTGGCGGGAAATCCAAATCATTTTTTCAATCGGTACATCTTAAGCTCTTATTTTCCAACTATTGTCCAGATATTTATAAAATCAATTACTGCTAGAAGACTGGCGTTTCTTCCCGCGAGCAAAAGAGTAACAATAATGAAAATTATTCGATATTTATAATAATATTCGCAGCAGGAGCCCGAAGCTTTAGTTGTACGCTATTGCTTTCTTTAGGGTTGCCAGCAATACGCCAGTACAAAACTTTTCCCTCCCTTTGTCTCTCACATTAGATAGATGGTTATTACATATTGCCTCTATTTTTTGTGTGGAAAATATATATGAAATGCCCTTTATACTTTTTTTCATAAAATAACCTAACCAAAGTAGATCAGGTGATTCTGTGTGAAGAAAATATCTACTTTTATATTCCGACCGAATCCATTTCAAATCAGACAGGCAGTGCAACTACAAATCACAAAATCGGTCGCAGATGAAATATGTTATTTTTCAAAGGAAATAAGGCGACACATATTTTTCATTTCGAAAAAAATCAATTTTCGCGAAGTTATGACAATATGATTTTTAAGGTTGTTTTTCAAAAGAACACAAATTTTTTTAACCTGTATAACTTTTAATCTAATTAAGATATTTAGGTTTTCTTTCGAGCATCTGGTAGAGTTTGTGGCCCTTTTTCAAAACACACTAGAAAATATAAAAAATTTGAAATTAACAAAACTGCGGCACTTTTTCTGAAAATATTTAAAGTTGATTCTCTCAAAAACCCCACCTTTTTCTCGATAACTGGAATTTCACGAGTTCCAATAATGGTAGACGGTAGTTGGATGACCAGACCATATAAAAGGGTGTACAAATCACTATCCGGAATGGCAGCTACGATTGTATTTCGTAAGAAAAAATTTCTTGCACACATAGCTAAAAATAAACAATGTTGCCCTTACGATTCTGCAAAAGCAAGGGGTGAGATTCCTAAGAAACACATATGTTATCGAAATCATGGTGCGAATCAAAGTGCTAGTAGTATGGAGAGTGAAATTCTAGTAGAATTCTTCAAAAATTTGGTGCAACAACGTAATATTATATTCGACGTCTTGATATCATATGGCGATAGCAGTACATTCAGTAAAATTTTACAGGCAAGACCTTACAAGTTTCACGACACTGAAGTAAAGAAAGCAGAATGTGAAAATCATTTACTGCGGGCTGAGCGTAATACTACAGTAAAAATATCCGAAATGAAATCAACAGTACCCATACCAGTGTACATAAAGAAAGCTGTACGCGATTGTGGTGCTAGATTAACCAAAGGTATCAAGCAAGCTAGGAATTATTATACTCAGAGAAAAAAAACAATAGGGAGAAACGAAAAATAGCCATCTGCTTGGAGAGCACAAGGAATGTGCATCTCTCGGATATTTCTGCGACAGGGTGAGATAACGTGACGAACGGAATTTAGTTCCCCAATTACAACAGTACGGAATGTATGGCCATCTCCTGGAAATGACGCATCGTCTCAATCGAGACATCGACAGCTTATTATATGGTGTTACGAGCAACAATGTAGAATGCTTAAATTCTCTTGTCGCCAAGCTCATGATATTAAAGCGCGTATACCTTGGAAAGGATCCACCATTGATAGTACGCCAACTGGAAGCACAAGGAGAATAAACAACAGCAGAAAAGAAAACAAGCACAAAGATAAACTGGTGCAGAGTATGAGAAGCAAAAACGTATATCGCTGAACTGGCAATACTGTATGCAAAACTGGACAGTTTTAGACGTTATCGAGATTCGCTTAGGCAGCAAACAATCCAACAGTCGGGCAGTCCCTTATGCAAAAAAGTGAGACGTTAGCTAGTAACTGGATTGTGGTTCGGAAAGGTTTTTTTATTGAAGCCTCACTCATCTTGCGCGTACACAGTAAAGGTATAACATGCCCCAATGACAAACTGTCTTTATTACCTGCCATAAAATTCGGAAATGTTAATGAACCAATAGCACGTGCTGAATTGGAAAGAATTAAGAAAGTGAAAGTAGTGGATTCCGGTCTGTATGTCGATAAAGATATTTGGGGTATAGGAGCAACACCAGGCGGTTTTATAGGGTAGAATTGAACTATTGAAATCAAATTTCCCTATTCAGCTCGAGAGTATTCTCTAGAAGAAGCATACGACCTGAAAATCCGCACCGTACGCAGTGTACTTACAGACGCTACTATGGCAAAAATTAATACGAAACATCCACATTACTACAAAGTGCAAGGCCAGCTCCACGTTTTAGAGAGAGACTAGTGCTTCTTCATGCTGTGGACTCCCATAGCTCTAAAATAGTTGAAGTTTGGAGGGATGATGACTTCGGGAAAAATGAAATGGTAAATCAACCACAAACGTTTTATGCGGACTGTGCAATTCCTGAATTAGTAGACAGTAGTTTAGAAAGAAGTCTAACAATTAGGGAGCCTCCTTACAGAAATTCGCCGCGTCGAAGAGCACAAGAGAAGAAGTAAAAAGAAGACGTAGAAAATTCTTAGATAAAAGAGAAAGAGTTTAGTGTTTCAACGAATGTAAACAACAAAACTTCTGACAACTAATTTCAACACGAAAGAGTTCAATTTTTGAACTTCACTAGAACGCAAGGCATTTGAGTAATACTCATTATTGGGAAAAGGTTTGCATTTCCTTTTATTTATCTCAAGTACGAGATAGTGTAATGACCAGAACTTTATATAGAAAAAGTGCGTAGATGAGTAAGATATAGAAATGATAAACTCAGACCGCCGGCAGTCAGCACAATTCGTTATTTCAACTGAGGATTAAGTTCTGTTACAGGGCTGTTTCGTACAGATATCTGCAAATTTGTCATTTTTATATCATCTCTACTGCATAAGAATAATAGTACTGTAATTTGTACACTTTCTTACATCCTCTATATGTATATCTGAATTGAAACAGAGACATAATTCACATTTTATGGAGTCGCAAGGGATTCGTTCTAAAACGAAATCAATCGCCTTAGTTGGAATTTCGATCTGCTGTAAATGACAATTTCTATCACTAACAGCATGCACCGAACGAGTTCTGCAACGATGTATCACTATTTCACAATACAAATCATTCGAATCATATTGTAAACATATTGTGCATTATTCTAAATACATGTTATTTATTCCTAGGACGTTCCTAAACATTCCTCAAGTCATTTGAGAAAATCAAAATTTTCAGGTTCGGCTGCTAACTTTTTCGTTCGAAAGAGACGTTTTTCGATAGGCTTAGAAATGCAATAGATAATTTCTTGCGAACTTCGATATTTGAAAAATCATCAACATTGGAGCTCGTCTACAAATTCTATTAAAAATAACCCCTAGGTAAAATTTGCACACTTCTGAATAATCGTGTGGTCTCAAAAATATTGCACGAATGAAACTGAAAATATTTTGGAGACTTTGATATTAGGAAAATCACCACCTCTGACATTTATTCAAAAGTTCTTATAAAACCGCCTCTAGGTCCGCCGGTTTCTGCATTTGAATTCGAGTTATAATTCCAAGAAACAGCCCGATCGATCGATATTTCCAGCTTTGAGCACTCTACCTGTAGTTAGAGTGTTCAAAGCTGGAAATATCTGTCTCCCCAGACAGAAAGTTTGGGTGCATTGATATTTTTCAAAAATTTCAAACGAATGTGATATATTTCATACAATTTCTTAACGATTTTTAACGATATTGATATTTAACGATATTGGAATTGTTTTCGATCACTCTGCAAGAAAATATCGATAAAAAACAATGTTCTTTACCAATTGCTTTAATTAAACCAAAATCTTCAAAATTACTCCACATTTTTTAAGTTTCTAGGACTCATTTTAAAGGGGATATCCTGCAATTTCTACTGAAATTATCTATAGATTTGTTGGTCCACTTGCGTAGATTTGGCAAAGGGTTAAACGTGACAAAAAATAACCTGACAATTTTGGAGAACGGCCACTGTCATAATAAACTGTATTAAATTTAATTACGGCAGATTCTATAATTTTCCCAGAATTTATTATCAAATCACTTAGGTTTTGATTTTTAATAATAATTTTGAATAATAAAACCGTTTTTCAAAATTTTCAGATTATTTTTTATCAAGCTTAACTCTTTCCCAAATCTATTACAGTGCACCAACAAATCTGTAGATGATTTCAGTACAAAGTACAGGATTTTCCCTTTAAAATAAGCTATAGAAACTTAGAAAGTGTGAAATAATTTCGGAGATATTGGTAATTAAAGAAATTGGCAAAAAAAACTATGTTTCTATAGATATTTTCTTACAGAGTGATCGCAAACAGTTCAAATAGGGGTCATTCAACGCAGATGTAAATATGTTTTAAGGAAAAATCGTTAAAAATTCTTAAGAAGTTGTATTTAAGATATCACATTCGTTAAAAATTTTTGAAAAAAATCAATATACACAAATTTTCTGTCGGGAGTGTATTCGATTTCTAAAATACCGTTTTCCAGAAAATTTTTTGAAGCAGGTTTGAGGTGACAACTTTTCCAATAATGAACCTCAAGTTATTCGCCCTGTTCCTACCGGATTCTGAATACGAAATCAAGTCAAAATTCCCAAAATCAGTTTCCACTTATCGCGCCGCGAGCGTTGAACATCGCTGAATTTACTTACGAAAGACCAGTGTTTCTCTCAGCTTTGAGACATCGTTTTTGGAGTCAACTTTTCAAACAATTCTTTTAAAACTCTTCTTCATTTTCTCCTTTCCCGTTGGTTTCTGCGCTTGAATTCGAGTTAGGATTTCAAGCTAAAGCTCGATCGATTGATACTTTCAGCTTTGAGTACTTCCTATTCAATTTCCAAAATACCGTTTTTCAGCAAATTTTTTGAAATAAGTTCGATAGTGACAACTTTTCCAATAATGAACCACAGGCTATTCGCCATGCTTCCGCCAGCTTCCGAATACATAATCGAATCAGAATTAATCAAATCGGCGCCCGCTTATCAATCTCGCGAACGCTGAACATCTCATAAATGTTTCATAAATGTTTTCATTAAATGTTTCCAAAAGTGATACAAATAGTAAACAATGCAATTCAAAATTTTTTGGGGGCTTTTGGTATTAGAAAAATCACTAACTTTAAAGCTCATTAACAAATTCTATTAAAAATCACCCCTAGGTCAAATTTGAAAACTTGTTGATAATAGGGTTGTCTTGTTACGATCGGGTAAATAAATTTCATTTGGTTAGTTAAACTGCCTTTTATTTTATCGGAAGTAAACTGAGAGCTTGACCTGAGTGAACCCAGAATGCATCAATCTAGACGGATCCGAAGAGACGGTGTCGTAATGCATTCCGGAGTTATCTGTTACCACGAGTTTTGAGAATATTAGGAAAATAATAACTGATCTTCAGAAGGAACAATGCGACTTGGAGAATTTAACAAGGACCAAGAGTTACAAGCACAATCTCTCCAAAGGTCCATCTAATAAATTGTTTTTTTAAAAGGAAAAATAGTTCATTATTTTACATTGATTTATTTGAGCTCGCTTCTGGGGAGTCGCTCGGCAGGCATATCGCGGTGTACATGTGAACGCATTATACGCACACATTGTATATGTACGGCTACACACACACTTAGCAAACAAGAGGTCGTTCCCCTCTATCAACCACACAAATATAATTTCCCACTATTTAGTCACATATTACCATTTCTCCGTCCAGTACTCCACACTTCGTTTCTTCCAAATCTAGAAACCCAATAAGAACTCAGACTATTCCCTACTCCTGAAAAATGCGCATCTTCATCGTGGTTTCCACCACTAAATTCTGTCACCCAAGTAAAACGTCACACTTCCCAATCCAATAGAAATCAATCTTTTCCTACTCTTAAATAATTCCACACCTTCAGTATTTACTTGAAGCCAATGAATAACAATAAGACATTCCCTACTTTTATATAATTCCTATTTCTTCTAACATCCCCATCGATATCATTTCCCACCCTTTATTTTCATCCATCACCTTTTCCAATCTCCCACCCAATATTCTATTCCAACTTAAATTTGAAAGACGCCTACCTCTCAGACCTTTTAGCCAATCAACGAAAGACTTATCCCTTGCTCCTACGAAATAAACCCCACTAAAATTCACATCTCCGACTCCTCATCTTTCCCACTCCTGCTGACCTCAAATTTCGGCTATAAAAACCCGTGCATCGAGAGCAGAAGCGTCTCTCTTCCTTTCGAACAGTTAAGTAAACTCGCTTAAGGGCCCTGGCCCGGACAATGCATGGCAAAAACGACTATTTTAGTCCGCATTTTTAGACTAAAATAGACGTTTCCCAGCGTTATTTCCGGGTTT
>JBAGKK010118602.1:0-25246 GCA_037177015.1 Euceroptres primus
ATATTTTCTCCGCATCAAAGTATATATTATAGAACTAACTATGACTTCCAGCAGACATTTATCAATTTACTTTCACGGTATATGAACATATTCCTATAAAAGACATTTTGGTTTGTAGAACGTTCTTTTGACGGAAGCCGCATCACTCTAGCAAAAGGAGAGGCTTCTGGATTTTGTCACGTAATGTTTGAAATAATATGATTGTCAATATAATTATATAATTATAATTATATATATATATATATATAAGAATTATATAAGTATGTAATATATTAATATATTGATAATTAATTATATTAATTTTTATAATTATGCAATTAAATAATTATAAAATAATAAAATAATAATTATTATTTGTTATTTCGAATTTTTAAAATTTATTTATTTCTGCATATTATATGTATATGAAAATATTTTATTGATTCAATTTTGTAATTATTAGAAATAATTTTTTCTAAAAATTTTACAATTTTTGGTTTCCATCTAAGTTATTATGTTGCCATTGTAAATATTTGATACACACGGCCCTGGCTTATGTTGCCATGGCGATCTCAGTTCGTTCCGGGTGATGCTGGTGGTGAAATTTTCTTTCTGCTGTCAACTGATTCTCATGTCAGTTTTCAGTTCCGTTTTTAATAGGTTTGAATAAATAATCGCGATCGGTCGGTTTTCGTAAGTAATTTCGGGCGTGAGGTTTGTTTGTGAAGCGACGGGAGTGCGGTTTTGTGGTGCAAGAGACCTCATTAAGCGTGCTGTGGAAAATGGACACGTGACTGTGTGGTAGTGTTAGTTTATAGATGTGCCGGCCAGGGATCTTTCTCCAATTCGGATTTTCCGGCTTTTCCCTGGGATTTGCTGTGCCAATGGAGTCAAGCGCCCTTAGGAAAACTGCAAGGCATTATCTTAACCCGGCGGTAACGCCGGGAAACATTTTATTTTAGTCTAAAAATGCGGACTAAAATAGTCATTTTTGCCATGCAGTTTCGAGGTCAGGGCCCTTAAGCAGAAAATTCCAATCTATGCAGATTTTGACTATGCTAGAGCAATTCTGTTTGGACTGGAGCTAAAGCCATGGATTGTATATAACTGTTTCAGTCTTTTCTGACGAATAGTACTGCACTGGGTTGAACATACAGAAATTAAAAAGGAAGTCACCATCATTTACAATAAAATATACAGGTGTTTATATGACTAATCTCGCTGCCAGTAACAGGCGAACTGAGTAGTAGCTGAAAATTGACATCGAGAGTGAGTAAATCTGTGAGTGTGTATGAGTAATTGAAATAAGACGTGTATGTGTAAATAAGAAGCTAATGACCAGAGATCGGCTCAAGAAATTAATAATTTGACATTGTAGCTGACTGTTGAAGAATTTAGCAAATTAAAATATAAATACATGGAACAAAATAAAATTAGAAACGAGTAAAGTTACATGTAGATGTTGAACATTTCGCCCTCCTTTCGTCGCAGACGAAATAAGATTATTGGAACACTATTTTTCACTTGCATCATTAGTCACACGTGGAAGTAGACACAACTTGACATTTGGTCCGGTGACTGATTCGCGTTGAGTTTTTAACGCGAGGACTCTGATTAAACCATCGTTGCCATGATGCAGTTTGATGAATCGTCCCATTGCCCACTTGGTAGGAGGCAAGTTTTCATCTCGAATACGAATGAGCTCTCCTAGCTGAATGGAAGGCTGTAAGGTTGTCCATTTGGAACGAGGTTGAAGTTCTTTAAGATCTATTCTGAAGACCAACATTTCCAGAAATGCTGGCGCATTTGCTGAATTAATTACCAGCGTGACAACCCATTCTCGGGAAGTGCCATCAGGGATGGCTCAGGAATGGCATTCAAAGGGCATCCTATTAGAAAGTGTCCTGGGGTCAATGCTGATAAGTCTTGTGGATCATCTGATTCTGGCATGAGAGGCCGGGAATTGAGACATGCTTCAATTTGGCTTAAAAATGTTGTCATTTCTTCGAAAGTAAGAAGGGTTTCTCCTATTGTTCGTCGAAGGTGGAATTTAGTGGACTTCACAGCAGCTTCATAGAGTCCACCAAAATGGGAACCTGCGGGTGGATTAAGTTTCCACTTGGTACCGTCGGAAGCCAAAATTGAAACAATGGCTCGTGACTCTTCAGATGGCTCAGTGAACACTTTTTTAAGCTGACGGTCAGCTCTAACGAAGTTCTTTGCATTATCACTGACTAAAGTTTTACACACTCCTCGTCGTGATGTAAACCGTCGACACGCTGCGATGAAACCACTAGACATGTAGTCGGAGACTACTTCTAGATGAACTGCTCAAGTGGGGCAGCAAACAAAGATACAAACGTAACCTTTATAAGATTTAAACCCACTTCCTTTATGCGTTCGAAGCTTGATCGGTCCAGCGCAGTCGACACCAGTGTTCAAAAACGGTTGACTGGATGGAGTTGAACGAAATGCAGGTAAGTCAGCCATAAGTTGTTGAGGAGTAGCTGCTCGGTTTTTGAAACATGGAATACAACGATCGAACAAGACTTCGCTCTCCAAGAATTCAGTAAGATTGACTCAGTGTCAATGCTCATATTCTCCCGTGAAGACAACGATGATGACAATCCTCGATTTCAAGCTTGGTCAAAATGGAATCTGCTGGTAAAAGCAGGGGATGTTTCTCATCAAATGAAAGTAGATAATGTTTCAAACGTCCTCCAACTCGGAGAAGTTCGCCACCTAAAAATGGATTAATCTTCAACAGATGACTCCGTTTTGAAATCGTGTCATTTTTTTCAAAACTGCAATTTCCTCGGAAAAGACACGATGCTGTTCATGCTGAATCAAGTGCAGACGAGCTTGAAGAAGTTCAGAAGCAGTGATGTGAGGTGATGTTACTCTGGAGCGATGTCTTAAGGAGTTGTAAAATCGAAAACACAAGGCAGTGACTCGAAGAAGATGATCCATGGACGAATATCGGCAAAAAAGGTACCAGTGTTTCGTCTCACAAACCACAAGATGGACTGTCACTCGTTCCTCTATGTCTACCGAGCTGTCTGGGGGTTCCAATGGACTAGATGGTCAGTTGTGTGAATTAGATAGCCATTCTGGCCCATTCCACCAGAGGGAGAAAGATGAAAATCCAAGAGCAGACACACCACGCGACGCACAATCAGATGGATTGTCCTTGCCCGAGACATGATGCCAAACAGCTGACTGAAGTGTGGTCTGAATCTCCGCTAATCAATTTGCGATGTAAGTCTTCCATCGCGAAGGTGAATCTGCAATCCAAGCTAGAACAGTTGTTGAATCCGACCACATGTGAAGTGGAGCATCAAGGTTTAGAGTACTCTGAACATATGCAACGAGGCGAACCAAAAGGAATGCAGCACACAGTTCAAAACGAGGAAGCAAGACTGTTTTTACAGGTGCTACCTTTGTTTTGGATGCAATAAGCACCACGGAACACTCTCCAGTTAGTTATACTGATTTAACGTGAACAATAGCCGCGTAAGCCCGTTCTGAAACATCCCCAAAGCCATGACGTTCGTGTGAGTAACCAGAAGATCGTAATCCAATCCATCAATGAACTCAAACTGATGAAAGATGTTGTAGATCCTCGTAGTATCTTTTCCAGCGTTGACAAAGTTCATCAGGAAGCGAATGATCCCAAGAGATTTTCAACTTCCAAAGTCCTTGAAGAAAGATCTTTGTGACCACAATTACGAGTGACAACCATCCAAGTAGATCAAAGAGTTGCGCAGATCGACTGGCAACGAGACGATTAGTGATTACATCATTGATAGGAGTCAGATCGATCTTGAAGATGAAACAATCGTTCTCGGGTTGCCAGGTTAACCCGAGCATCGACACTGAAATTTCAGAATGCCAGGACAGATCTGAATACAATGCTTGAGGATCCTCAGGGATACATTCCAGAAGCTCAGGACTATTCGTAGTCCATTTCCTGAGTAAAAACCCGTCCGCCATGAAGAGACTAAGTAATTGATCGTAAAGCTTTGTGGCATCCTCCGAATTGTCCGCTCCTGATAAGACATCATCGACGTAAACACTGTGTTTCATGACTTCAGGACAAAAGAAGGAAAATACGTCGCTCACCGAGTCCAAGCTGCTGAAGTGTGCAAACAGCCAAATATGGAGTACATGTCAAACCATAAGTGACAATTGTAAGTCGATAAATCTGAATGGGCTCGGCAGGATTCGTGCGCCACACAATTCGCTGGAGATCCTGATCATCCTCATGGACAAGAACTTGGCGAAACATCTTCTCGACATCTGCTGAAAATACAATAAGAGGCCGACGCTATCGAAGCAGAATATCTGAAATGTTCAGTTGCAATTTAAGATCTGCATGCAAGTAATCATTTAATGATACTCCTCGACTTGAGCTACGAGAACCGTTGAAAACCACTCGAAGCTTTGTTGTAAGACTTGAGTCTCGCCATACTCCATGATGTGGAAGAAAAAATGAACTTAAATAAAATCTTGGATCAGAAGACTTAATGACTGGAACTATATCCTGAAGCTTTTTGTACTCCTCCATGAAATCGGTGTACGCCTCCTGAAGGCGAGAGTCCCGTTTGAAACGTTGTTCCATGTGAAGCAACAACTTGAAAGCTGACGAGTATGATTTGTAACATCATTCTTAGTTGGAAGACGCACGACGTATTTTCCTTCTTTTGTCCTAAAGTAAGTCTGCAAGAAATGTTGTTCACAAGCTTCTTCATCTGTAGTCCTAAGAGGTTTTGGAGGGGCTACTTCATTATCTCACCAAAATTTTTGTAGGTCAAATAAAATTCATCAATTTTACAACAATGAAACATACTGGCTGGAGAATTATAAATTGAAAACTACTCCCCTGTGGGTCCACACGGTATCCAGCCAAAAACAATTTGCTAAGCAATAGGAGCGGATGGGAGACCTTTTTCGAAAGCCTGACTCGATTAAAATTGAATACACTTCAACACCTAAAATCATGTCGATTGGACGATTTTCATAGAACTTCGGATCAGCTAACTGAAGATCTGCAAGGTGAGGCCAATCGTTAATTCGAAACTTACTTGTACGACATCTTGTCACTAACTTCGGAAGAACAAGCGCTTTAAGTTTGAGTTTAAATTTTGACGGAAACTGAGGTTTAACTTCGATAGAAACCGATCCACGTGACGTTCTTGATTTACTTTTACCGACGCCTAATAAACGTACAGAACTTTTAGTCCGCGGCAGCTTCAATCGTTGCGCGAGCGATTCCGAAATTATTGATACCTCAGAACCCTGATCATGAAATGCTCGAATATAGAGAGTTTGACCGGATGGCGCAGTCACAAAGACCATCGCGGTGGTCAAAAACACCGACGTTGCTGCATCCAAAGACACCTGCATCACTGAAACAGCATGCGAGTTAGCCTGTGAAGGTGGACCAGTGGATGAACTTGCAAGAGGCTGAGTTAGAATTCTTGTTGATTCATGAAGAATAGTGTGATGCTTTTCTTGACACAATTGACAAACATTTTTGAAGCGCAGTTTTCTCTCACGTGGGACCCAAGGCATAATCATCTTTGAATTACAAATTCTTTTCTTTGTGCCACGGTCTGACCTCGAAACCCTGGACATGACATCAAAAAATGTTGTTTTCTACACATGAAACATTTTCTATCCTGAAACGATTTCTTTGGTGGTTGTTCCATGACTGCATTGACGTTAGCGGTCGTTTATTGCGACGACTTCTGTTGCTTACTAAACTTTCGTTTTTGATATTTTGTTGATGATTGTGAAAAAGCCTGTTTACTGGATCCTGTTGTTGATTCAACAGTCTCTAATGCATGAAGACGATTTTTAAGAAACGTTTTAAATTCCTGAAATGTTGGTGGTTCTTTTTAGTTGCTGATTGATGTTTCCCAATCTCGGAGAGACTGATGATCAAGCGGTTCGACGGTAAGGTAAACTAAAATTGATGACCGTTGACTAACTGGCTCCTTTAAGGAGACGAGTGCCTCTACGTAATCAACGGTTGAGTTGTAAAGTTCTTGCAACGCACTTGCCAATTCCTTTTTCGTTGGCTGAAGTGAAAATAGAGCGGATAAATGCGAATGTACTAGGATCCGTTTGTTTTCATATCTATCCTCTAGTAATTCCCAACAGCGAATGTAATTATTATTTGTCACTGAAATGTGTCGAACGAGTTTCGCAGCTTCCCCTAAAAGATTTGTCTTTAAATGATGAAGCTTTTCTACAGATGTTAACCCCGCATTTGAGAGAACCATTGACTTAAAGAGGTCAGAGAAATTTGACCATTCTGTGTATACGCCCGAGAATTTAGGTAATTCTATTTTTGTCATAGAACACTGGCGCGACCGGTAAATTTAACGCTTCCAATTGTGTAGTTGAAAGTTTTTCAATAACATCTTAAAAGTTTCCTATCGCTGTCACGTAAGCTTCCTCAGTTTCACTAAAAAAGTCTGAAGTGAAATACACATTACTTTTATTTTGATCGTGGAATTTAATTAATTCTAGATGCTGTTGTACGAATCGCGTCCAGTTTTCCTCTAATGCTTCCATTCGCGATACTAGTGACCCTTTTGTTGCTTCCTTGACTGATGCTGCATTCGCAAACGAAATTTTAATTCGATTACACAGCTCAGTTTGCTCTAAAAAGAAATTGTCGAACGACATTATAACAGAAGATCGATAGACTCACGTGATTCATTGTAGACATCTTCGCGCCTGAACCCGCAAGTTCGAACTTGTATCAAAATTGTACTTACAACAGTACATGAGTATCTAAACCTTTCCTCGATAGGCATTTTTCCTTTGCCTTTCCTTGTAATTATTATCCCAATCTTGTGTTGAAATTATTGCCTGTGTTTATTTCACAGACATTGACTGGAGTCTCAAAAACAAGGCACCATCGATTTCTGACACAATTGATCACTGTACTGTTAATACTGAATTCAGTTTAAACTTTTGCACCTAACGTAGTCACAGTCACAAATTTACAAGTCTCAAAATCACAAGTCTTAAATTCACAAGTCTCAACGTCACTCAGGTAATTTTGTACGCGTCTATGCACTTTCAGAATTGCTTTTATTTTATCAAAGACGCTACCATAGACTACCACATGACGATTCACTGACTCAAAAAGCACTATCCGGCTCAAAGGACCAAATGTCTTGACCGAAACTAAAGCAATGGATTGTATATAACTGTTTCAATCTTTTCTGACGAATAGTACTGCACTGGGTTGAACAAACAGAAATTAAAAAGGAATTCACCATCATTTACATTTATTAACAAGGCTGACGCTAAAGAGAGCGGTCATTTTATTGATTAACAAAAATAAAATGTACAGGTTTTTATATGATTAATCTCGCTGCCAGTAACAGGCGAACTGAGCAGTAACTGAAAATTGAAAAACGACAGCGAGAGTGAGTAAATCTGTGAGTGTGTATGAGTAATTGAAATAAGACGTGTATGTGTAAATAAGAAGCTAATGACCAGAGACCGGCTCAAGAAATCAATAATTTGACATCGTAGCTGACTGAAGAAGAATTCAGAAAATTAAAATATAAATGCATGAAACAAAATAAAATTAAAAACGAGTAAAATTACATGTGGATCTTGAACAAATGCTATATAGGTCTCTTTTTAGGCTCCGCACACTTTTCTTTTTTGTGCCTGTGTAATTTATAAATGCATATTTCGAATTTACCATACTGCAAGATGCACTTCTTAAAATAATTTATCAATATGTACTGCTTATTGAACTTATCTATTTAAAACCTATATATATTTCAGATTTATCATACTGCAAGTTACACTTCATAAATAAATTTATAAATAAGTACTGAGTATTAAATTAATCCACTTGAAACCTATTTTATTTCACTTAAAAAGCATATTAAGTGATTGTCAAATTAATGACGTATTTTAAACAGTTTAACCCTTTGATACACAGCGTATCATATATGATACACTTGTTTTTTGCAGTTTTTTATGTATAACTAAATTATTTTTAGTTATTATTAATTATTATTAGTTTGCGCTAAAAAAATTTGAAAATGTCGAAAATTTTCGATTTTTTTATATTGATTATTTTTGTTTCTTTAGATCCTAAAATAGTCATTAGACGCAGGAAAAATTGTTTTCTCACACAAAAAAAAAATGTATGCCTGAAAGAGTTAAGAATTGAACTTCATTTTGTTAAGTGAACGTACTTTTCCTACGCCTCTGACTTTTTTTTTACATTTTCCTCGAGTACACTGACTACAGAGATTTGGTAGGAAGTGCTGTTTTGACATTGGTACCGGGGACTCCTTTTATCCTCCGAGGAAAAAAAAGTCCAGAAAAAGGAATGGATACTAGCTAATTATGTAATAGCTTTAGCACTGTTTTTTTATGGAACTGAGTTATTTTATTTTTTTGAATTTTCTGAATCCATTGCTTTCAACCCAGCTTTCTATCACAATCAGGAGCTGAGATTGCATGCTGCTTTATAATTAACTCTGTAAACTAAAAATATTAATATTACTTAATTTTAGTGACACCTATGTTTAAAGAAAATCAGAAGGTAGCCACTTAATTTTTCTTGCACTTTTTTACACATTTTTTATAAAAATACAGCAAGTGAAAGTTCACCAATGTAAAATGCGAGCCATCGACCATGTTTTATTCCCTTTAGGGATCATCTATAAACTACGTAGCCTTTCGTATCTCCTTCTATACCAAGCAAATGAGGAAGACACGAGTATACCACACTATAGCCAAAAAGGCTACGTAGTTTATGGACGATCCCTTATCTGTGCATAGCTTTTTTATAAATGGACGTGTGATAATCGATAACAGGGTAGTCTGTGCAAAATTAAAAGACTATTTATTTAAAAGAATATTTATTTATTATTTTGTCGCATCCAGAATGAAAATCCTTTTTTTATTTACACACTTTCAATACAGTAATTAGAAAAAATTTCTCTCCTAGTACTAAAACTATGAACTTACACATTTACACATAGTTATAGATTTACTCACTGGCTGGGGTTCTTTTTATATACTTTTACATTAGAATACATGTACCATGTTTGGTAATATATTACTAAGTAGTTAAAATCTTTACTTGTGTGTACCAAAATAAAAATTCAACACAGATACAGATATTTCTACAAAAGTATTAATTTTCATCGAAAAACTGTAACATAACCTAAAATTTTTCAAACTGCAATTTTCCATTAAAAGGTACTGATATATCTAGAACTGTTCCCTCGAAAAACCCTAACATGACCTAAAATCTTACAAACTTTAATTTTCCTTTAAATCGCACTGACGTTTCTATACAAATATTCATTTCCCTCGAAAAACTCTAACATAACCTAAAATTTTATGAGCTTTTAATTTTCCATTGAGAGGTACTCATTTTTCAATAAAAATATTAATTTCCCTCGAAAAAGCTGTTATACGCGTCATTGCGGTAAATTGCGAGTGAATTAACAATTTTCGGCAATAGTTAAAGCCTATTAATTAATAATGGTAATTCCCTCGCTTTAAGATACTTGTTCACCGAAATATAGAATTTTATCGGTACCTTCTATAGAGAATATGGCCCGCGCGTTAGGAAAAAACCGGTTTAAAGTTCTAGTCGATTCAGTGTCCTCTCTCTCATCTCCCTGGAAAATCCAGCCTCACCTTCAATACCCAGAGAGTTTTCTCTCCCTCCACCACTCTCTCCCACGTACGAAGATCTCGAGGGAGACCGCACAAGCGCGGCGGCCATAATGTTGCTCTCTCCTTCTCACGCATTGCTCTTCATCTGTTGCACGCGGCCGGACCATATAAAAGGGCCTCGATGTAGCGTTCAAGTCAGTTCTGGGTCTTCGGACCCTCAACTTCCCTTCAGCGTTCAGTCAGTTCTGGGTCCTCGGACCCTCAATTTCCCTGTAGCGGGCTTTTTAACCAAAAACGGTTTTACCAGCTAAACCATTTCTCCTTCTCCCTCCCACTGGATGGCATCCCAGGGGTCTTGACCACTGGACGGTGTCCCAACGATAGAACTCCATCTCCTTCCTACTGAATGGCATCCCAGGGGTTCTGACCACTGGACGGTATCCCAGCGAGAGAACTCCCTCCCTTTCTCCCTTCCACTGGATGGCATCCCTGGGGACTTGACCACTGGACGATATCCCAGCGAGAGAACTCTCTCTTTTTCTCCCTCCCACTGAATGACATCCCAGGAGTCTTGACCACTGGAGAGTGTCCCAACGAGAGACCTATCCCTAACCTCCAACCGTGCTTTACCTTCAGGATCCCTCTCATTCAAATTGCTCGACTCGCCTTGCGGCAAGTTACAGCCCATCACGACACTGCACCTCAACCACCTAGTTTTAACTCCCACTTTCCACAATTTTATCCCGACCCAAAAACACCAGTTCATGTTAAAGCCTAACATAACCTAAAATTTTATAAACTTCAATTTTCCATGAAAAGGTACTGATATATCTATAAATGTATTAATCATCTTCGCAAAACCCTAACATGACCTAAAATTTTACAAACTTTAATCTCCCTTCGAAAGGTACTGATGTTTCTGTATTCATTTCACTCAAGAAACTCAGACTTAACCTGAAAATCTACGAACGACAAACATCGAGAGGTATTGATTTTCCAATAAAAATATTAATTTCGCTCGAAAAACCCTTATATATCCTAAAATTGTAGAAACTTTAATTTTCCATCAAAAAGTACAGATGTTTTTATAAAAGTATACATTTTCCTCGAAAAATCCTAACATAACCTAAAATTTTACAAGCCTTAATTTTCCATCCAAAAGGTACTAATGTTTCTATAAAAGTATTAATTTCCCGCGCTTCCCGCGTAAAACGCTAACATAACCTAATTGTTACGTCCAGAACGTAAGGATTTTACTATTGTATTTTTTACTTCATAATTTTAGGATTATTTTATATTTCTTGTCTTTCAAAATCTTCCTCTACGACCATCTGTATAAAGTGGACCTGCAATTTATTTATATTATATCCGTTTACTTTAGAAACGTGCTTTACCCTTACTTTCCTGGATAACAATTTCTTTTATATATTTATGCATTTCAACATCTGTCTCCGAAATCGCCAGTATTAAATTCTAAGGTTTATGCTCCGTTTGCTTTTCCTGTTATTGCCCTTTAAGTCTCTACTCTTAAGTGTTTTATTGAGGTCAGCTAGCCCATCACTATGTCCTCCGATTATGGGAAATTCCTCAAGGCTCTTTTTTGGGTCTCTACTTAGCTCCCCCGATCCACCCCCCACTGACCAGGGGCCTGGTCCTTGCTATCCCTTCCATTCAACTTACCCTTTCTTCCAAATTTGAACCCAAAACCCTCTCTCCCCTCCACGTACCGCCTAAGGGCCTAAGTGCGTCAGATACTACTTGTCTTCGGTAGAGGTAACAAGCTAAATATAGAAGTTCGCAATTTATATATCGGACACTTGTACTTTTCCTCATATTTATTATATTAAATATATTACGGCTTTTCATGTACTTTATCTCACAAGTTTTTTATTTGTGTTTAACCTACTTCTGCCTTGATTTAATTTTAATCAGGTTCGAAGAACACCGCGTCAAACTAGGCTCGGTGCACAAAACACTAATATTTTAGAAACTTTAATTTTCCTTTAAAAGGTACTGATGTTTCTATGAAAGTATTATTTTTCCTCGAAAAACCCTCACATAACCTAAAATTTTACACACTTGTAATTTTCCGTCAAAAAGTACTGATGTTTTTACAAAAGTATTAATTTCCCTCGAAAACCCTAACATAACCTTAAATTTTACAAACTTGTAATTTTCGATCAAGAGGTACTGATTTTTCAGTAAAAATATTAATTTCCCTCGAAAGACAATAACATAACCTAAAATTTTGCAAATTTGTAATTTTCAATCAAGGGGTACTGATATTTCTATAAAAGTATTAATTGCCCTCGATAAACCCTAACAAACCTTAAAATTTTAAATACTTTAATTTTCCATCAAAAGGTACTGATGTTTCTATAAAAGTATTCATTTCCTTTGAAAAACCCTAACATAACGGGCACTTCTATCTTATAAACTCGTACTTCTTTATTTCACTTTATGGGGAAAGTAAACTTTGGCAGAATTAAAATTTGAGGGAATCGCGATCGTACTTTTGACATATCATGCTGCTAGGGCATTTCATCTGCGTCGGCTTTAAGGGCATCCCTCAACATGGGCGGTTGACGCTGTCCAAGATTACAGCTATAAATATGAATTGTTTGGTCTAATTTTTTACCACATAATCTAAAGGTAATTATGTCGCCTGGTACAAAGGTCTTTTTCGGAAAACTATGGTTGTTTGTTTAAAAAACCTCAAAATTTCGTGCCCCTGTCATGCGGCAACCCCCATGTATGTACTTTCAAGCCAGTTTTAATGAGCGAACAGCTAAGTAGACTCCCTTCTTTTTGGAATCGAGCGAGTAGAAGGGAGCGTCTGGTAAGCAAGTTTCAGGTATTACCTTAATTTCTAGAGAATGCAGTTTTCTGCAAGGACATTGTGAAGGGTAAAATGAGGATATTTAAGTGCTATCTTTAGGATAAAGTACAGAAACGATGCGTTTCTTTTTAACTCCTCAGATAGATTATGTCATTCACCATTAGTGTAACAGTTTATTTTCAAAAAATTAGAAAAACCGTATAAATATTATATTGAAATCAATTAAGGTCAAAGGAGAGAATAGTTTTTGAAGTTTTTCTAATTAATATCAAACAATCCAATTTGGAGTAGACCAAATCAAAGTAAAACACTAAAAGTTTTTCGACAGACTTATATTTGTGAATTGAAACTTAGAAACAATTTTAAATTTGTTAATAATATAACACATACACTGATTGTTAACTGAAACCTCAAAAAAATTTTACAGTCTTCAAATAAACTATATTTTTATAAAACGTTATAGAAACATTGGCGAAAGCCAAAGAAACAAAATTTGACTTCATCTAATTCAGCTAGTAAACTGACTTTTTAGTAAATTAAAATGATTTGTAGAAAAACTGTCATCAATAACTTAGTCATGGCTGAGGAAACATTCTAAGCGTTTTTCGATTGCATTTCTTTGAAATTATTGCTATTATGTATATTAACTATTATCTATATTAACATTCCTCTGCTGCTTCTATTTATTTGCTAATAACTCAGGACAATGTTGTTCACTGACGAAAATTGTTTAATGACGTGCATTTCGCTTAAACTAATCCAATATATTTTACCTTGACCAAACTCGATTGCTTGAAAGAAACCAAAGCCTTTGGTTGAAAATATGTAGTAAATAATATTTTGTTAACGAATTTTATGAACGGGCCTCTACTTTTTTAGATATTAGTTATTTATTTTGTAATATTTATTCTTTATTTATTTGAGTTCATTAGTTATTTTTGAACTTGTAGGATTTTTCTCGCTATGTTCTTGCAGAAAACTGAATTCTGTAGAAATTCAGGTAATACCTGAAACTTCCATACCAGACGCTCCCTTCTACTCGCTCGATTCCAAAAAGAAGGGAGTCTACTTAGCTGTTCGCCTATCAAAACTGGCTTGAAAGTGCATACATACATGGCGGTTGCCGCATGACAGGGGCACGAAATTTTGAGCGTTTTTAAATAAACAACCAAAGTTTTCCGGAAAAGGCCTCTGTACATCATATTTATAGCTGTAATCTGGGACAGTGTCAACCGCCCATGTTGAGGGATGCCCAAAGCTCAGAATGGCATGGCATAATAGTATCATCTTAACCTGCGTATCGAAATTCATTTCGAATCACTAGACAACGATGTTGAACAAAAGGAAATTAAAAATTATATAATTCATATTCTCGCTAACTTGACAAATGTCATTCATTTGGTGAAAATAGCTGGGAACAAAATAGTTTTGACAGCTGGATGACTGTTCGATACGAGATTCTACGATTCTCGAATTTAGAAAATACAGTCTCAATTTAACATTTTATCACGAGATTCTCGAAATGAGAAAATACAGTCTCAATCTAACACTTTATCACTAGATTCTCAAATTGAGATCGATGTTCTCAAAAGTGGTGTAGTTTTGAGGATCGGGGATTTACTGTGTTGCTAAAAATGACTTTCCGTGGAAATGCCTATATATGGGGCATTACTTCTCAAGTGTATCTACACCAAAAAATGAATTTTTGCGATCGGGCTCAAATGTACAAAAAGTATAGTCTTATCAGATGGCACTTCAAAAAAGGAAGATTCATAGGTTTGGTCAAAAACTCGCCGAGGTAGAGGGGGTGAAATTTTTGCACATTGCGCGAAGAGCCTCTATTTCGGATATAAATCTTTTTCTCAATTTAGTTGATTTTTGGAGTTTCCAAAACAACCATAAAATTTCTTCGACCGTTTTTTTCCAATAACTTTTGTTATTTCCACACATAAATCTTTTTATTTATCGCATATTAGAAATTTTTACCCAGAGGTTTTCCATAGATTTTTTCTCAATCTTTGGAATGAAATAAAAAAATTTTTTTTAATTTAAAATTTAGCTATCATTCTTGAAAATCAAAAATGTTTTTGTTTTTTTACCCTTTTTTCGTTTTTTTGTAAACTAAAAATAAAGCTTGAAATGCTTACCTTCAGATCCCTAAATAGCAAAATGTCTTTTTTTGTTGTTTTTGAAAAATTAAATTTTAAGTAACCTGGTAAATTCAAAAAATTTTTCCTCTGCGCGAAAAAAATTCGGAAAATTTTTACATTACAGTTTTTAATAAGAAACAATATTCCTAAAACAGAAATTCAAAAAAACTTTTTTGTTGACTTTAGAATTTTTTGAAAATTTCAAAAAATGAAATTTTTTAATTTCATTAATTGCGCATCTTTAATGTACAAATAACATTTATACTTATTATATTAAGTACATTACATATAAATTGCACATTAAGATGCGCAATCAACCAAATTCAAAAAATTTCATTTTTTAAAATTTTCAAAAAATTCTAAAATCAACAATAAACATTTTGCTGTTAAAGGATCTTAAAGTAAATATCTCAAGCTTTATTTCTAGTTTACAAAAAATAAAGGAAAAGATCGAACCTAAAAAAAATCAAAAGTATTTTTGATTTTCAAAACTGGTTGCTAAATTTTGTATTTTTCAAAATTTTTTTATTTCACTCAAAAGTTTGGGAAATAATCTATTGAAAATGTGTGGGTCAAAATTTTTTATATGCCATGCATAAAAAGATATTTATATCTGAAATAGAGGCTCTTTGCGCAAAGTACAAAAATTTCACCCCCTCTACTTCGGCGAGTTTTTGATCAAACTGATCAATCTTTTCTTTTTTGAACTGTTATCTAATAGGACCAAACTTTTTGTAAATTTGAGCCCGATCGGAGAAATTAATTTTTTAGGGTGGGTACACTTGAGAAATAATGCCCCATATATCGCATTGTAGAGTTAATTAAATACTTTTCGCAGGATACACATGTTGAGATGCGCATAAAATCCATGCCAGTATGTACGCCTTTCTGTATTTATTCAATTGCTCTCGCGATCGCTCCATTTCGATTGCATGCACAATTTTCAAGGATCAGAGAGATTTATTTTCATATCTATATAATCCAAGTCTTGTTGGTATTCAGCTGATTTCTTTAGTTTATGTTGTGCACAGGAATTGAGCACTTTAGTATGTAAATAAATCCCTGGAGGTAATATTGTTTCATCTAGTGTCTAGTGAATGTGTATGTAAATCGCTGGTTGCGCAAGGAAGGTCAACTACACATGCAGATGTTGAACTTGCTTTGTTGGAAGACTTTGTCTTCTGGGAAGTGCGATGGAAGTTATGAGTGCATCGCTATAGAAATTTTTTTATCGTTCTTGGTTCTTAATGTTCTTTTAAATTTCCAGCGCAATGATAATAGTCACTTTACCGGAACTGAGAATTACAAGTAACATGTCCGGATATAACTGAAGATAACAATTTGTTAATAAGATTTAAAATTATTAAATCAATATATTTAGCGTATAATTATTTTAATTATTTGTTTAGTTTTACAATGAGCTATGAAATTCATTTATTAAAGTAGCGCTTAATGAAATTGAGCTTGATATGATCTTACGACAATAAGTTATAAACTTTCAAGAAATTCGTTGGCCTATCTATAAAATATTGAATTTATGAACATTTTTTACAAGTTTATATTTTATACATTTTCATATGAGAAAGTTTATTTTGAACTCGGGGATTCGGGGAAAGATGCCTAAGATGGGCACACCTTATTATTTTTGTATCAAAAAATTACATTCATCTGTCATGCATGCAGATAGATGTATGTTCACTAGACTTTTAATTACTTAAAATGTTATTTTTCCTTTAATGCAAGTGAATTAACAATAATAGAAAGAGAAAATCTGAAAGAAAATATTTTAGTTGGTACTTTTGATAGAGTGTTACTTTTTTGTCATTCATAAAATACTTTTTTGGTTATTGATAAAAGTATTTTTTGTCACTTATTTTACATGTTTTTTGATTTTGTGCAATAAATATTCGTCCGAGCAAAAAAATGCTGAAACAAATATTCTTTCTCGTGAGCTTGTCTAACAAGAAGGGGAAAAAAATTCAAAAATTTCAAATTTTAAATGTTTAATGTTACATTAAAAAAAAAATTAATTGCAAATATCTCGAGAACGAAACATTTGCCAGAGATGTGCTACACAGTTTTGGATTCTGGAGATCATTTTACATACGAATCAAAAAAAAAAATCAAATGGACCTCGCCGATCCGACGGAAATGGGGTTGGCGTCTGGACTATTTAGACCTGGGGACATGATTTATTTTCTCTGGCACCACATGACAAATGTTGCGATGCTTCCAACACGTGGCAGTGCTTATGATTCGTGAGATGCTTTGCAATATATTTTTTGAAAGACGTTCGTCGTCCCTATGCTTGCGTTAATCAATGGTTTGCGAATTCGCCTTTCTTTTCCTCAAAGTTAGCGAATGACGAAATATACAATTTTAATGGACGAGTGAATTTAGAATTACGTGTCCATCGTTTTTACAACTCTGGCTCTAACGGTGAACATTTTTCCGGATACAGTCACGTTTATTGACAAAAAGTAGTAATTAGCAAAAGAGGATCTTGTGGAGTCTATTTTGTTGAGACATATTTAGCTATTAAAAAAATTGTTTCAAAATCCAATAACTATTCGAAGTTGATCTACGTTCATTGAAATCAATATTGCTAAGGCTTTGACCAAGATGCAAACGAATATGATATTTCTTTGTTTATTGTACGTAGATAGTCCTTTAAAAATTCTTGAACTGTAAATAACAAAATAACTTTACAACTTTTTGTACATTCTTAACAGAGCTTTTTCCTTTCTAAAAATTCATTCGGTGTGTTGTTATTAGAATTACCATGTTTTTCCTGATGATTAAGATGTTACACTTACACCTACAAGGATCGATTGCAGATCGCGATAAGCGAACGATGAAGGCCTTTTAATTAGTGCGGGGAATTCCACTGTCATTCATCAGGATCATTTTTCTCACGAGACACAAAAATAATTATTAGTTGAAAGTGATTGCTCCTTGCAGAATCACCGATGATCTAAACTTGGTCTTGTGACTTATCGTCGAGGATTAGCCATCGAGATAAAGTGTATGGACAAATAATAGAGAAACGACAACATCCTTTCCTTTTTCTGAGCTATAAGATTCGATTCGCTCGCTTGCTTCAATATATAGTGAGCTTAAGGTATTCTAGTGGCCATGACATCTTAGATTACCTGCCGATCACAGAATCATTAGCCGTCGCTTCGATGATATGCGTTTGCCCGCGTCGCGTAATTTCCATAATGAAACGCGTCAAGTAATTGTATAACGTGCAATTATTTATCTGGAGTGGATTAGAATCTTGTTTCACTGTTCCTTTTTTATTTATGAGTAGTACAGTTAGTACAACTATTAAAAGGTATCCTCATAATAATTATTATCATGTAAACCACTCTAGTGCTGATAATATATTTTCCTTTACGCATCAAAGTTAAAACAAGTTTCTCCATAATTGTCAAATAACCTGTTTTAACCATAATAAACATGGTTTTCATCGTTTATTGAACCAATCATACTTTTATGAGTAAACCTCTTACGCTTAAAAATTGAAGCAAAAAAACATTCTAAAATACTCAGGAGTTTTTCTACTTTCCAAATATAAATTAGTAATTGTATACTAATGGAATAGAGTGAAATCGTTTATCTATTGCTTCAGTAAGCATTTCCACTCCTTTTTAGTAGAAAACTACTAATTCACAATAAAAAACTACTGTTTTACTTGAAAAAGCTTACTAAATGAATTAGGAAGCCCTTCTAAGTGAATTAGTAGTTTTCTACTAATTAGTAGTAGAAATTCTTACTAAAGGTAAGCATTTCTACTAATTCAAATTTAGAGAGTAAAGACCCGTTGATGAAGAAAATTGGGTCATTGTGATTGGAGATAATTTTGGTTTAAACGAAGATCATCTAGTTGCCTCATGGCTCATTTGTTTCGGCTTTAATTATGTTATAAATTCATGTGAAACTTTTATGTCTATAATTTTCTGTTGGATAACTGTTTCCAATTTGTGTAAATACACCATAAATCAATCGCTTTTAGGATTTTCAACCTATTCTATCCCTAAGCACCTTGAACTACTGATAATGACTCAGTGGAGCAAGGTAATCTTGAACCGTCCAATCCGCAATTATTCACGGTGTTTGGCTTGATCTACGTAGCCGCGTGTCTGGATCAATACCAAGTTCGTTGTATGTACATATACATATATTCAACACGGTTTTACAACGTGTCTAATTAGCGAGGCAAACAGTATGTAGTTTCTATAGATACCAAATGGTAGGTACACAGTTACCTCACGAGAGATTGTTTACATTCGAATGCCGAAGAAAAACCGAAAGAAAAATCGAAAATTTTGTGACTTTTAAGATTATCGATACAATAATTTTTACATCACGTGTGAAAATTGTTCAGTTTTCTTTTCTAACATTTTTTTTATTTAAAAAAGTTATGTTTATAAGACTGGACCAAATTCTAAGTTTCAATACTATCATCTATTACGCAAAAAAGTATTTGTGATTTTTCACCGTCGTACTACTGTTTGAGATTAACTTCGAATTAGGTTAACTTTGAAAATCAGTTGTTGTTTTTGAAACTTCTAATCAGTCTTTTTTCGCTATATCACGTAGTTTCTGAGTTTCTAAAACTGTAGAGTAGTCACGTTTTTCAACAGTTTTTCCATTGTGCGATGCTTTGATTCAAAATATCAGTTCAAAAAATAATACTTTAGGATTCAGTGTAGGGTGAATTGTATAGTACTTATATGGTGTAATAATATGTACAAGATATTTCTGATTTTGGCTTAACTAAATTTCTATTAAAGCACCCTAGAAATTCATAGTTATTTGTGATACAAGGACCCTAAGCGGCAATTTTTCGATCGAGTTTGATGTTAGAGTACGAGCCAGAACCGAGGCGAAGTCTAAGCCGCAGCCGAAATGAACGGGCAAGTACTCTAATCATACGAGGCAGTGTCGCTTACGGTGCGTGTGTCACACATAATTTTTTATCACAACTTCCAGCATACGTGCTATTTTAGTGACTCTGAGGCGAGCTCTAAAACAGTATTTCGTCAACTGTCGACAGCACAACGGTGGCAAGAATGTAAATCACTCATCGTACAATAAAGTATAGCTACAGCTGATCGTCAGCCAATCATATGAGAGTATCAGTTACTTTATAGTACACAGTACCCTAAGTGAATATTTTTCGGTCTAGGCTAAGAAATACTGTTCTAGGGCTCGTTCAGAGTCCCTGAAATCGCACTTATGATGGAGGTGTGATAAAAATATACTTTATGCATCTGGTATGAATATTACGAATTACGAAAACAAAATTTTTTACCTTTAAATATTATGTATTCATCATTATATAGTATAGTATAAGATTTTTAACTTCAGTCTTTGTACACGTGTTAAAGTGTTCACTAGAGATTTTTTATAGTGGAACTGTCAATCGTCAAGGTTTATAAAAGTGAAGTTAACGGTGTCGTATCGACGAGTAGAAGAAACAGTAAAAGACGAGGACATCCACATCGACGGCGATGCTGATCAAGATGATGCAGATCCCTGGAGCATGCAGCTGCCGTTGGCCGAGTCTCGTGCATTATATCATAGCAGAATGGCTATCTCACTCAAGGCCAATTGTACTACTGGATGAGTATTGCAACGGAAAATAAATCGTTGCGCAACCAACCGTACTGTCGAGGCGATAGAGCAGGGTGCTACTACACGCAACATAAAATTACCTCGTTTATTTAAAGCAATGATCTCATTGACGTTGTTATGATATCAATGATCATTGTCCTAGGTGAACAAAGAATAGAAGCACAAGTAGAAGCACAGAAAAGATTCAGTGAAATCTAAGCACTGATTATTCCCGTGTAGAAATTTCGATAGAGTTCTAGTGGAGCCCCGACGAGTTTTGCCTATTTTCCACAGGCTTTAGTAGGGTAAATTAGTTGAGGCTATGTCAGATTAGTATTGCTTTTGTTAATTTGGACACTACCAGACTTTCTAGTAGGGTTCTGGTGGGATCGCCCTTCCTCAAAAAATTAAATTAAAATTGGAAAATCCTTTTCTAAATCCGCAGATTCCGTAATCCCGTTTTTTTAAATCGTTCATTACAAATCAAAAGTCAAACTTCTAAAATTCATAATCGCAAATCCAAAATGGCGATCAAAAATTCTAAAAATAGTCGGTTTTTTTTAAACTGGTAAACAAGGTGTTCTTCAGGTCGCTGATTACAAATCTAAAGTCAAATTTCCAAAATCCAAAATGGCGGACCTAACATGGCAATAACAAAATAGTCGAATATTATGAAACTTGGGAGTTTTTCGGGTCGTTGATTACAAATACCAAGTATATGATGCTGAAACAGCCGAAGATTATGTGTGTATGTGTTTATGTGTGTACGTATCTGGGTAATTCCAAAGTTTCTTTAAAATCGGCTGTGCGACCACGACAACGATTTAGCTGGCGTTTTTTTCTAATAGTAGGTGCCCAAAAAGCAGCCAAAAACGAAGTATTAGATTTTTCGAGTCAAACCTTTCTGAGAAATTTTGTCTTTAATTTGAGTTTTTTGTAAATGTTGCGTTTCTTTTCAAACTTGCATAAAAATGTGAATTTATAACAGATATTAAAGTTGATTGAATTTGAATTTATTCACTGAATTTATTCGTTTCAGCTGATAGTTTTAGGAAAAATCTTTACCTTACACGCATTTCCAAAAATGCAACCTAGGGCCGTTTTCAAAATTGTCTATAAATTCACTAAACATAAAAATTCAAAGAGCTGCCAATATCTAATTTTCAAGTTAAGCGATCTCGCATTTGTATGAAATTATAAGGTACCTATATTATACTTAATGAAAATTTCATGGAAAGAATTCTAGTGAAACCTTTATTTTAGCTAAAAACTACCATTTTCACATTGACTTAACCCTTAAAGGACACACCCCGAAATAATTCCATAAAGGACTCATGGGGTCTCACTGACCCCATCGCACTGTGGGCCAGAAAATGCAGAAAAGTATCAAAATTCGCCCTACACTAGAAAAATGACGGAATATTTTTTTTTACGAATTGACAGTTTGGCACATTACCTTCAATAATTCCTTAATCGTTTTTAGGAGCATTTAAGTGTACTATAGCTATGGAATTCCCAAAAACTGAAAAAATGGAAAAATTATCATTTTCGCTTACACAGGGCCATAAAAAAGAGGCATATGAGTCTGAAAACTTGTACTCGGAGGTTTTTGGGGTCGACGAGTACGAATCTTTGATAATAAAATTTTTCAAATTCAAGATGGCGGATTCAAAATGGCAGATCCAAATTTACAAAAAAAGACATATAGCTCTGAAAAATTTTACTAATGGGTTTTTAGAGTCTCTGACTACGATTCTCAAGTCAGGAAAATTAAATATTTAAATTCAAGATGGCGGATTCAAAAAGCGGATCAAAATTTACAAAAAAAGGCATATAGCTCTGAAAACTTTTACTCGTGGGTTTTTGGAGTCTATGAGTACGATTCTTAAGTCAGAAAAATGAAATTTTTAAATTCAGAATGGCGGATTCAAATTTACAAAAAAAAGAGGATTAGGGCTTTAAAAATTTATACTGGACCGTTTTTGAGGTCGCTAAAAATACAATTCGGTATGGCAATTCTGACTTCAGATTCAATTTCAGCAGGTCAAAATACTATAGGAAATACTACACTGATCTGGAATTCTTTCCATTTTTTGTTTTGGATCATTTACTACGAAAAAAAAATTGTTTTGAGGGATTTCTTTGTGGTTTAGGCTAAAAATACGATTCAGTACGGCAATTCTGACTGCAGAATTAGTTTTTATAGATAATTTTTTACATAAGCGCTTATTTATTCTAACCTCAAAGAACGGTTTAAAAAAAGTGGTTTTTTTCGTTTAAAATGATCTATCAGAAAAAATGAGTGTGAACAATGATACAGACTAAGGTTTTCTAAGCAACTTTCGTGCGGTAAAACTAATTCTGACGTCGTAATTGCCGTATAAAATTGTATTACTATCCTAACCTCAAAAAACTCTTCAAAACCGTGTTTTTTCTGTAAAAAATGATCAAAAACTTTTTTCAAAACAATTTTTTTCGTCGTAAATGGTCTAAAGCAAAAAATTGAAAGGATTCTAAACCAGTGTAGTATTTCCTATTGTATTTATTTTGGCCTGCTGAAATTAAATCTAAAGTCAGAATTGCCATACCGAGTCGTATTTTTATACGGTCCAGTATAAATTACCTCCTTTTTTTGTGAATTTGAATCCGCCATCTTGAATTTGAAAAGTTTAATTATCGGACTTAAGATTTGTACTCGTCGACTCCAAACACCCCCGAGAACAAATTTGCAGACTCATATGCCTCTTTTTTATGGCCCTGTGTAAGCGAAAATGATAATTTTTCCATTTTTTCAGTTTTTGGGCATTTCATAATATAGTACACCTAAATGCTTATTAAAACGATAAAGAAATTATTGAAGGTAATGTGCCAAACTGTCAATTCGCAAAAAAATATATTTTGCCATTTGTCTAGTGTAGTGCGAATTTTGATACTTTTCTGCATTTTCTGGACCACTGTGCAACGACTTAAAATAGCTGTCAGATCAAAAGTAAACGATATTTTTGACTGAAAAAAATTATGAGTGATGTTGAAACAATACGAAATAGGAATAAAATATTTCCAAAGCCTCAGTCATAATTTAACTATTCGAAAAAAATACTTGAAGAAAAAACGTAAAAAATCGGATTTTTACGAAAAATTTTTTAACTTTATTAATTTTGGGTATTTCGTAATAAAAGTTCCAAGCCTATACTCTACAGATGCCACACTTTGCATGAAAAATTAATCTGATATGGAGCATTGAAAAAAGGTATTTATTTTCGAATATAAATGCGGTGATTTTCGTGAAAAATTAAGTAGGTGGATCGCATTGATTTTGCTTATCAACGTGCATAATAATTATGGTTAAAATTTTTGTACTGAAAGAAAATACTTTCGTGGGGTCACAATCACCCCAAGTATCCTTTAAGGGCTGTGAGGATCTCCTCGAATACCTGAGCAATCACTGCCATAACAGCCTGACTAAATAAGTCGTCACTTGTTTTTATTATTAGTTAATACTATTTTAGTGATTCTTAATTGTATGACCATTATTACTATTTGGTACTGAAGAGGGCCCCTACTTGGGCCGAAACGTTTACCGATCTTTAAAGTTTATTTTACAACTAAGTAGATCTTAAGAAGTAGACCCCATAGCCCATGAAATATTAGCAACGATTTAACAGCTGTAGTCTTAACTTTATATATGAATATTATATGTAAATTTTTACAATCAACCTTGTACCAGAAAAGCCTCCGAAGCTTTCCTGTGCATTTTAATTTTTGAGGTACAGTGAATTTTTGAAATGACCTCTATTTCTGCAGTTTTCATGATTTATTTTGAAAAATATTACCTTTACAGAAAAATATTCTACATAGAAATTGTGTATTTTGTAAAAATACAACTTTTCTGGAAACAATATTTTTTAAAAATCATTATTTTTCGGTAAAATCAGCTATAAATGGAAATAACCCTGATTTTTCATGATTTCGGTCAAGAAACGAACTATACCTTGAAAAGTGTGAATTTCAGAGAAAAATAATTAACACAAAAAATTTAGATTTCAACAAATTACACATTTTCTCTGCAAAACGTTTTTTCATGTAGTCGATAGTTTTAGAGTGACACTAATTTTTACGATAAAAAAAATTCCTTGCAGTTTTTTAACACAACTATTTTGTGTCAAGCATTTTCCTCAACAATCTATAGGTTTCGAAGAAAATCAATTTTGATTTTTAAAAATTTTTGACTTTCGGCGTTTTTTTGTATTTTTTCGTGAAGAAGGTTTTGAAAAAAATTACAGCTATAACTATAAGTAAACTATAATTTTTACATTCTCATCAGAGAAGGTATTAGATTTGTGTAAAATTTGACCCCGCCCCCCTTTTTGTCAAATGTCAAAGTTTTGAGACCCCCTGAACCCAAAAAAGTGGTTTTTGTAAATGTGTCTGTCTGTAGATTTTTTTTCTTGTTAGCATGATAACTTTCGAAAGAATTGACAGATTTGATTGACCTTTGGTATATTCTTTGAGTGTCCTAAAATGAAGGTCAAGTTCGTTAGCCAGCTATTTTGAATAAAAACGCAAAAAATCAAAACAATTGGAAAATTTTTGAGATCACTTTTTTTGCAATTTACAAATTCTATGAACGAATTTTCATAGTACCTAGAAAGAAGAACAATTTATCTTAATGACATTTTTCAGTAAAATAAAAATTATCAGACTTATAGCATTTTTAAAATTCGAAAAATCAAAAGACAATGAAGATTTTAAGCCAAACAACGCAGGCTACGAAAAAAAGTCAAGAGAAGAAAAATATTTTTTTTTGAAAGCTCTACAACATTAGCATAACAGCTTTTTGAATTTTTATAAAAAATCGAAAATTCAAATTTTCCCGCCAACAAACGTGAGATATAAAAATCTGCCCGGCCCCCTTCGGGGGCGCGGGCATATTCTCATCGCGCGCTTCGCTCGCAAGTTTGAGCGCGCCTAGGGCGCG